>MJUU01012322.1:7804-45593 GCA_002080025.1 Modiolus philippinarum | reverse complement strand
AAGAAACTAAAATTTTATAAGACAATGACCAACATATTCCTGACTTGGGACAGGCGCAAAAATTGCGGTGGGGTTAAACTCGTTTTCTTGGATCAAAACCCTCCCCCTTTGTGTGGTGAATGGCTAAAAATAATTACACAAAAAGACTCCCAGTAAAAATCAAACTAGAAAAAAGTCCAACTTATCAAGACGAGTACCCTTACAATGAAGTACATAAAACATGAAGACAATACACACAGGTACTGTCCGGACAAATGCTCGCAGTTACTGACAGCTAACTAAGGACATAATTTCCGTTGACTATGATATCAAGCCTTCTTACATATGAAATTTCAGTTGAAATACTTCTAAATAGATTTGGTATAACAAATCATCAATTATGAAAGAAGAACATGATATTGTGCAATGCCAAATACTGCCAATATGAAAAATTGTTTAAATTTAGTTATGGTGTAAAGCATTTAGGAGATGATCAATATTTTTGCCAACAAAAACCAGAAGTAAAGATTTAACAACAATGCTGTATTTATATCCTTTATGAATAAGTTTGTTCAACGGATTAATAAGTTTGGAAGGACAATTTTTGAATTTATGCGCTTTGTAAATGATATTTCCATAGAAGTTTGGATGTCAAATGCCCTGATGTATAAGAGCCCTGCATGTAGAACCAAATTTTCTTAATAAGTCAATGTATCTATAATAAAATTTAGAGAGTGTTTTTATCAATTTATGAAATCTAAACCCTTGATGCAGAAGTTTTTCAGTGAGAGTGTTGTTATTTGTGTGATATGATTAACAATAAATTTTATGATGAAGTTGATTCGATCTTATTACAAGCCATTCTCGAAGTGCAACAATACAAAAAATAACTAAATAATTCATCTCCTCATATGCCAATTTTTTTTTATTTTGATTTCTAGCTTAATTTAAGTATTTTCGTCAACATTTTAAGCATTTTTTTCTAAATGATAACATGCAAGTACTTTTATTTTCATTGATTAGTTGCATGGTTTTCAAACGGCTTGATGAAAATCTATGATTTTTTTATAATGGTCTAAGGGAATGATGCAGTTTGGTACCTTGATTTCAAACATGCAGTAAAATTACATTTCTAGTAACACAGACTTTAAACCTTAGTACAAAGTAGTACCAGAGCAATCTATGGCCATTAAATGGAGCAAATAATGGGCCTTTTTTCTTTAGATTGCTCTTGTAAGCTTTTTGTAGATTGTCTATGGATTTTACAAGGCTTTTATAAAAGATCCCTGGTTTATAAAATACATAAGTGAGAACCGAATCGTCAGTCAAAAGAACGAACAATCCATGGACAATGGCAACATCGGAAACACTAAGAAACAAGGCCACCACATGAGTACAGGACAAATAAAAAAATGAAGGCACAGATACAGATGAACAACATGGACCCAATAAAAACCATGTGTGAGATCAGGTTTACCGGTAGAGTAAGCATCTCTTGCTTCTTATAAGACACCCGCGATGCTGAACATGTCAAATCCGGTAGAGGAAAAACAAACTTCAGTTGAAAATGGAAAGATCTGATGTCATACTGGAAACAGATATCTTAAGATCGTGATGTCGACCATACAACTTCTGTAGTGATGAATTTAAGTTTTTGGTAACATACCCATGCTTAAAGACTAAGCAACCGAGCTCTATCAAGGAAGTCACTGTATCGACCACAAGCCCTTGAGTAGCGAATGAGTTGTGAGATGTTAACTCCATATGCTGGAATGATGCTACAAAGAAAAGGGAAGTTGACTATTGGAAACGTGAAGCAATCGCGTTTGTCATACAGCCTAGTTTGTAGGGTACATCTGTTGTCAATTTCAAGATGAAGGTCAAGGAACGAGGCCGACGTGGAAGTATCTGTAGTATCCTGAATTTGGAGCTCTTTTGGATAAATAAGATGAAGAAAATCTCGAAAGCGAGGATTGTTCAGTGATAAAATATCATCAATATAACGCAAGCTGAATGTAGTTCAAATCTTAATTTGTAATAGAATATTATTTCATACGTGTTTCTTATTCTTTTTATTTCATCATTCAACAACAGGCATCCATTTAGATATTGTAGTCATGCTATTTCTGTTTGTGGAGGAACATGGATGATGACAATTTTGGCATAATAAACTGATTATCGTATGCCTCATTGCTCTTTTGACTATAGAATTTCATCAAACGATTGTTTTGTGTACTTTTACAACATTTTAGATATTGACTTGATATTTGGTGAATAAACCTTGATGACTTGCAGATCGAGTCTGAAAAACAGGATTTTGGTAGTTAAGAAAGCACGTTTAAAGTTGTACAAAACTGGTTAGACAATTTGTAACCAAATATGATCACTATAGTACAGCAGATAGAAACATGAAGTTGGTGTACTCTAACAGTTCTTGAATCTTTACCTTTGATATTTTTTTCCACCAAGTTTCTGTATCTATTGTGCAATTTTCGATGTAAAATTCGAAGAAATCGGTCGATTTTTATTTAAATAAAATTCTAAATATTCTGCAAAACAGCTCATGAAAATATGCATGTTATGTAATGTAATCCTATGTTATGTAATATTATGTTATGTACTGCTACTACATCCATTTTTGTACTTTCTATAATTCTGTTAAATGTCAAAATAAATATATTGCATTTCCTTTATATCATAACATTTTAACAGGGAAACAGATTATAATAACTTTGCTAGTTTCTGAATCCCTAAATGTTTTCATTTATATGTATATGGTGCTTAAGTGAAATAAATATGTTTAAAGTAAATCTTTTTGTTCTCGTCGATCTACACAAACTAAAGTGTATACAATAATTATAGTCACGTAAAATATGGAAATTCCAAAATTGATTCAGTTTGTTTTGTATTTATGTAGTCAATAAATTCTATCACATCCACAAATATTGACAAAAACATCAAAATGATCATTTTAAAGCGAATTTGAAATCAGACCTGAATGTAGAGTTTGACATATGTTACAATTTTGATGGAATTTGATTTTTGGCTTTGAATTTAATCGTACATGTCCTTTCTTTTTCCTTATACCAAATAATGTGAATAACGTCTAAAATTCTGTTGTATATCCAATTCGGAACACGGCAAATCTACCGTCATTGTATCAGAGGAACTGTGGATTAACACTCCCTTATTTTCTATTATGAAGATGAAAATGTATAGATCTATTATGAAAAGTTGAAGATTAAGGTTAACATTTAAAGCACTATATCATTAACAGAACTGCTGGGAAACATTAAAATGGAAAATAAATTAGAGGCTCAGCGACTGAGCCTGTATCGCTCACCTGACAAAATGCTTCTATGCCATGCATGACCAAAAATGATGTTTTTTACCAATGGGGTAATGTCTAGCTATGTCCTCCATTAGCATCCATGTTTTTTGTCTGATCCTATTGAAATGAGTAATTTTTGAAGACGATTTTCTATGCCTTTAGTTAAATTTGCTTCAATAGTTTCAGAGAAGATGATGAAATAGATGGTTTTCTCATACCGGGCTAAAATGTTAAACTATATTCTGCACTGGAGGCCATGTTTTTTGTCGGATATAATTAAAATGAAATATTTCTGTGCAGTACCTTCCATACATCATTCCTGTAAAGGTAAAGTTTGGTTGAATTTGCTTCAGTGGTTTCAGAGGAAAAGATAAAAATGTGATTTTCCCATTGGGTCCAATGTTAAACTTAAGTTCCGCCCTGGCGACCATGTTTTTTATTGGATCTAAATACAATGAGCAATCTTTGTGAAGGACCTTTAGAACATAATTCCTGTAAAGTTTGATTGAATTTGCTGTAGAGGTTTCAGAGTAGATAAAATGGGATTTTTCATGGGTTCCTATGTTAAACTTTGTTCCCAGCTGGCGGCAATGTCTTTTATCGGATCATTACGAAATTAGCAATCTTTGTTAAGCACCTTTAGTACATCATTCTTCTAAAGTTTGGTTGAATTTGCTTCAACTGTATCACGGGGGAAGACGAAAATGTGATTTTTCCTATAGGTTGAATTGGTAAACAATGTTCCGCGCTAGAGGCAATGTTTTTTATTGGATCGGAGCGAAATAGGCAATCTTTGTTAAGGACAATTAGCACACTATTCCTATAAAGTTTGGTTGAATTTGCTTCAGTGGTGTCAGAGGAGAAGATGAAAATGTGATTTTCCAATAGGGTCCAATGTTAAACTATATTTGGTGCTGGCAGCCATGTTTTTTATCGGATCGGAACGAAATGAGCAATCTTAACGAAGGACCTTTACTTAATCATTCCTGTAAAGTTTGGTTGAATTTGCTTCAGCGGTTTCAGAGGAGAAGATGAAAATGTATTTTTTCCCATTGGGTCCAATGTTTAACCTAAGTTCCGCGATCTTGGCTATGTTTTTTATCGGATGGGTACGAATGACTAAATACCGAAGTTACTGTAAATTTGAATTTTGCAATGCGCATTTCGACAACTTATGTCTCTTCAGTGCAGATAAAATCTAAATGTTTGGAAGACCATAAACTCAAAGATGTTTAAAAACTGAAAAGAGAACAAATAACAAGTGTGATCTAAATGTAAAGCCAAAATCAGCTAAGGACAGAGCTTTGCATGAGGGAGATACTCCTTAGTTTTCAAGGAGTTAGTTTTCCTTAGTTTTCCTTAGTTTTACGAAATGAGCAATCTTTGTAAAGGACCTTCCATATACACCATTCCTGTAAAGTTTGGTTGAATTTGCTTCAGTGGTTTCAGAAGTGAAGATGAAAATGAGAAAAGTTAACAGACGGACGACGGACGCCAAGTGATGGCAATAGCTCATACTGACCCTGGCTAAAAAGCTCAGCAAAATAGTCAATTGCACTGAAATAATTGTGCAATGAACATAAGGTAGGTAGTAATCTAATAAAATCAGATAAAAAAAACTCCTGAAGTGATCCCATAGAAATAAATAAATACCGAAATGTTTTCCACTGAGGTACAGAAAGTTTGAGTTCACTCATGATTCTGATCAAATTAGAAAAGAAAATCTAAAGAGTTCCGAAATTATCTGTAGACAAATGTGATCGATACCGTCAACTACAAGTACAAGAAGAATATGTGCACAGCTGCAAGGTTTTAATCGATCTGGAAATAAGTTCATAGGTTTGTATAGGACAAAAGAAAATTAGAAAAAAGTGACAAAGGAATTCTACAAAGGACGTGAGATTATCTCTGGAGATTTTCAATTCTGAATGCTCTGTCTTTTAAAAACTAGCTGTGCATATTCAATACTAGGCATACAAAAAAAAATTTGAAAAGTTTCTGAAGAAATTTTGAGATACCCTCCTGATTTTTCTCCCCAATTTTCATTTCAACTAATTCAAAATTAAAAGTAGCCCTACATAAATTTCATATAGCAACCTGAAATGTACAAAACAAGACGTCTTTGTGAAAACAAATATTCAGGAAATAATTGAAATGTCGATGCACAAGATAATGAAAGCTTACCAATGAAACTACACAAGAAATACGAATGTTAAATATGAAAGCTGACCTTAATATCGATATATCAAATGTTAAACAAGAGGCTCTGGCCTGTCTTACAAACATACACAGTTTATGCAAAAGAACCAATAGATAAACTATAGTTCCAGTATGCACAGTAGTTTGAGGGGGAGAAGGGTCCATTGTTAAAACTATATTCCTTGCTGGAAGCAAACGTGGATAAAGTGTGTACCTGAATCATTTTCTTTGCAGGGGACCACATAAAGACTATTGTGGCCAAGTTTGGTTCCAATTGGCTAAGCAATTTCAGAGGAGAAGAACTTTGAATGTCTTTTCCTGTAGGGTCCAATGTTAAAACTATGTTCCCCACTAGTAGCCATCTTGGATATAGCGCTGACCTGAGAAAGAAACGACTGTTTTGCAGGAGACTACCTAAGTACTATTGCGGCCAAGTTTGGTTCCAAATGGCTAAGCGGTTTCAGAGGAGAAGATCTTTGAATATCTTTTCCCATAGGGTCAATGTTAAAAATATGTTCCCTGCTGGCGGCCATCTTGGTTGAGGTACGAACCTGGAAAACAATTTTTTGTAGGGGAGCCACCCAAGGATCATTGCGGCCAAGTTTGGTTCAAATTAGCTCAGTAGTTTCAGCGGAGTTCTTAAAAGAAAAGTTTACTCCAGACGGACGGACGAAAATGATGGCAAAATCTCACGCTGAGCTAAAAATTAAATTAACGACCACATGATTATGTCAATACATGCATGATGTCTTGCAACATATCAAATATTAAAGCCAAAATACTTACCATTCTCGAGATACAAACAATGTTCAATTTTATGCCAAAGCAAAAGTCATGAAGAAGCGAAGTCAGATATTCTGGTAATGGATGGACAAAACATTTCTTTTAATATGCTTTTGGCATTTTTAGTCAGTTTTTAAATAGTTTGGTGAAATAAATCAGTTGCTACCTGTTTTTGGACCATTTCGTGTTTTCTGTCCTGTTAATTTTTACTTGGTGTTATCTATTGACGTCAGATAAGGAGCACTGTTTGGTTTTAATGAATATTGGCAATACCTTTTTTCGTTAATGTTTGTTACATGCATTTTCAGTTTGGTGTCAATGTTTTTTGGAAAATTGAGGATTGTTATCCTGTTAATAAGACCCGTATTGCCCCCACCTCTAGTAACAGTTAAACGTTTGTCATAGAAATACAAGTAAGAAATATATGCTCTCAGTTTTTACACTTATCTCAGTTTATGGACTTCCAAATGTTTTGATTGTATCTGCACTGAAGAGACATAAGTTGTCGAAATGCGCACATGCAGAAACAAAATTCACAGTAACTTCGGTACTTTTGTTATTTGAAACCGGCAAGGAGACTGACTGATATAGAATGGACCAGTACCTAAGTGTCTCTGAATGTTTGATTTCTTGTTGATAAAAAAGCAGTCTTAACTTTTCCGATTTTGGCGGCAAAAAATTAATATTAGGTCACAAGTTCATTGAGTATTAAACATTCTGAAAAAAATGAAATAATTTTTTTGAAAACAAAGCAAAATATTGAAGAAGTTCGGAGACATAAGTGAACACGTATAAATTTCAATCATAGGTTGCGATCTGCCAGACAAAACAATACAATAAAACAAGATACAAACGTTAACAACGATCGGAGTTCGGGAAAGCCGGAATCGGTACCAGCACTAGCAAAATCCGGCAGTAGAATTAAGCCAGTTTTTGTACACCACACTTCTTGTTTTTGTTGTCTCATTTTATAATAAACACATGAATAAAACCCGATACAGGTAATGTAGTAACACAAGACTATATCTTGAACCAGACAAGAATGAAACCAAATGTCAATTGGAGAGGTGGTTTTAGCATGTTTAAGAAGTGCCTGTCGCCAAACTGCCAGCTAGCTCAAGGGGCTTAGTCTGTTGGTTAAGCACTGTAACACTACGAAAGAAAAATCAAATGCAAAACTTGGCCGAGTTCGAGTTGATCATTTGTATAAGTGTCCCAATTTTACTTTTCTGTGCCATATTTATCATTCATTTTTTCTCTGTGTTTTCGATGTTTCATTGTCTTTTCCTTTTTTCAGATTGACGGTTTTAGGTAAGTAATGAAGGAATATGGAATAAAAGCAAATGAGACAAAACCTCTATAAATACATGGGAAAACAAGCAATGGAACAACGCTTTATTGTTGTGATCATCTTGAAGTCAGCATGAGGCCTTCATCAATGGCCTAGGCTCATACCTCATAGTCGAGCAACGTTACATCCGCGTTTTTTACTCGTGGATGCGTGATCGTCAACAAACATCAAATCAACTGGCAAAGCTTTCTTACAATTGCTGTCATCCGTTGCCCGACAAAAAGACCAATTCAAACACAACATTTTTTGTAGTCATCGCTTCCCTTTTTCCTTCGGTATTCTATTGCCGTTGTTTTAAACAACCTCAAGGCACTCATCGAGTCAATAGCAAGAAAACTTGGCATAATAAAATTATGAGATGTGGGCACAATACTTAGATGGACAGAATAAAAATTTGAAAACACAAAAATACAATGCTCAAATTTAAAATTATGATAGTGCATCCGTATGAGATATCCTCTCAAGAACTACTACACCATAAAAACTGAAATGTATAAAGAGCATACATCTCTCGCACGGGGAATCTTTTTGCGGACTCCACACTGTAGGAGAGAAAACTTCAGTCTGAAGTAAGAAGGGATATGGAGTAAAAGAATATGAGACAAAATCTCTACAAATACATGGGGAAACAAGCAATGGAACAACGCTTTTATTGTTGTTCTTCATCTTGAAGTCACCATGACACCTAGAGGTATGCTCATACCTCTTAGTAAGTTCAAGGGTTCATAGCACCGGTTGAGCGGAATTCATTGTTAGATGTCGAGCAACGCTACATTCACGTTTTTTGACTCCTGGATATGTGCACCTAAATAAACATTTATTAATATTTGCAATCTTTGATGTGTCAAAAAGGTTACGTGCAGCAAGGTCGTGGAACAAATACGTGCGATTCGTATAATTTGAGTTATTTACAGCCGTGGGATAGAGTTAGAGAAACGTCGCCATTAAGAAATTGGAAATTAGAATGGTGAAATTAAAATAACCCCTTTTATCAAGAATCTTAGTTTTTATTTTACCAGAGGCTATGTTTAGAATCACCGTTTTTTTTATTCCATTTCAGTTCTTGTTGATAAAGGATGTCAACTGGGCTGGACAACGGTAAGAATCCTGCCTTTATCCCGTCAACATTACCATGAGAAATGAAAATGTGTTGTATCGCATTGCATAAGAGACAAGAGAAAAGAAAAACATCTGTATTAAGAAAAGCACAGTTCGTTCCAATGGAAAAAAACAACAACAACAAAAAAAACAAAACAAAACAAAAAACACGTAGATGAATATTGTCGCCGAAGCAAACAATTTATTTTCCGGCAAAAAATCATTGCATATCTAATATGCACACACAATTTCACAAAAATATATAATAATAATAAATAAATTCCCCTTTTTCGTTGCACGAGGTCTTCTTTTCAGGTATGAGAAACCATATGATCGAATATTCAGACTGTCGCTGAAAATTAGGAATCATATCGGCTGGTAAAGGAAAACCAAGCATTGATTCAGACTATCTACGGAGGAGCAGCCAGTAAATCATTGTACGGAATCGTAACCATGGATGAGACAGTGCTCTCTCCAAACCAGGGTTTCGTGTTCAGTACCATAAAGTATACACCCATACAACCATGGACGCCTCATTTCACAGAGAGCTTAACTGGGTCTTAATCCTTATCAATGAGTTCCTATGTGGTCAGCCATGTTTTGGAATGGATTTCTCTGCGAGACCTAGATACTCTTTCCTTTTTCTATAACAGGAGATTAAAAATATTTCCTTGCTTTAAGTGTAAACCATGAAATTAACATATCATTATTTCATTCATTGCCTTTTTTATTACACCTACATCTATCTTCACTTACAACGTACACGATTTTCAGATATCTGTCATTGCCGCTTCTCCTGATAAGCGCGGCTATAACTTTGGTCAAACTTCCTATTGGATCGTTAGTTTTCGGGTGAACTCGTAATGATACCCGGTACGTTATTAGCAATGGCCACATTCGCACTTAATTGTTATGGTCACCAAGCTGCATACCAAGGAAATTTCTGTCTAATATCATTGGTCAGAAATATTCGGAGAAAGGCATGAGAAGTAAGACATAACCGAAGATTTCACATAATACATAGCCACTTCATTTTAGACAAAAATGAACACTAAAAATGAAAGGATATGGTGTAAATGCACATTAGACAAAGTCTACAAATACGGAACCAAGCTATGAAACAACGGCTTTTTTGGTGTTCTTTGTTTTGAAGTCAATATAAGGCTTTCAATAATGAATTTGCTCAAACCTCATAATATGTTGAAGGCGATCCTACCACCGGTTTGAGTGTAAAAGCACTAATGTCCTTTGCATTATTAGTTATTTGTTACCACTGGGTCGATGCTACTGGTGGACACTTGATCCCCGAGGGTATTTACCAGCCCAGTAGTCAGTACTTCGGTGCTGACCCGAAAGCCAATTCTATTTGGAACCTTGCAATACTTAAAGTTTTGTAAATTTTGTTGAAAACTAAGGATATCTCACTCATGCAAAGCTCTGTTCTTAGCTGATTTTGGATTTACATTTAGATCATTTTGGTTATTTGTGTTCTCTATCAGTTTTTAAACATCTTTTTGAGTTTATGGTCTTCCAAACGTGTATATTTTATCTGCACAGAAGAGACATAAGTTGTCGGAATGCGCATATGCAGAATTTAAATTTACAATAACTTCGGAATTTAATTATTTGGTAATGGACAGATCGACTTATACAAACACAGGGTTGTCAAGTCGATTGTAAGAAAATTTGACATAGCAAAATAGTGAGATGTGGGCACTACAAACAACTGGCCAGAATAACATTCGGATATTACACAAAAAATATAAAAGGCAAAAATTTGAAAGTATGATAGTATTTCCATATGAGAATTTCACTGAAAAACAAGTAAATAACACAGTGTTCATTCAATTACTGTAACTTCCATCTGTTTCTCGACAAACGCACTAGTGTCCTATTTATTTTTAACCAAAAATAACATTAAATTATTTATTTACATTTGCATTTTCTTCAAATCAAAATTAAAAAAAATTATTTTCCCCTCGAGTGTTACTACATTTAGAATTCCGACGTAATGCATTTTGCCCTATAGTTTTAATGCGTAGGATTCGAAACCGCAAATTCAAATTCAAGTACCCTCGAAATAATTATAATTATAAAAACCACGAAAATTGATGTACACGAATAAAGGTACTTCTACAGTATTTATTTTCACTGGCACCTAGATTAAATTATTTGCAAAATCGCCCAACCACTCCTTGTGAAAATGAAACCCAATTACTTTAAAGGACACTGGGTGATTAGTCCACCCGGCATAGTCAGGGTGAGCTTTTACAGACACTGTGCGTTAGCCATTCGTCCATCCCAAGCTTTTTATTTCAACATCTCCGAAACCACTTTATCAATTGAAACCAAACTTGGTCACAATTGTCTTTGGGTAGCCCTCTTTACAAAAAGCGTCCGTTATTTCCGCATGTCATTCAAGATGGCCGCAATCAGGATTATATAGTTTTACATTGAACATGATGGGAAATTCATTCAAACATCTCGGACCTTTGTTACTGGCGAAAACTTGGTCACGGTAGTCCCTGAGGTCCCTTTGTTAAGAATGTCTATAATTCAAGACGACCCCGTCTAGCACATGTACGTGTGTATCTTATCCAAAATGACCGCCACTGGAAAACACAGTACCGTTACAACAGTGGTGAACTTAGTTTTGCGTTGGCCCCTGTAGGAAAACCCATTTAAAGCCGATGCCTCTGCTGGTTGACTGCTAGTTCCCAAGGTTTATTCAACAACTCAGTAGATGACCTGAAATCCGATTTGATCTAAAAACTTGCAATATATAAATTCTAAAAAAAAAATTGCCTTTCACCATGCTTTTAAGATATTCTGATGATACATGAAACCTCTCTCGATCCATCAAATTTGCTGGAGTAAAATGATAGGTTTAATAGACGTAGAATTATTAAAAACAAGCTAAACAAGAAAAGATATGGGTAAACCCATATCCAAGGATACTCGATTGTTCACATACCTGTAATACCTGTACAATTTTGGAAAGGATCACTTTCAAACAAACAAAAAACAAAACAAAACAAAAAGATACGTCTATGTTTATGAATTTTTTTATTTCAATTTTATAGGGTTCGTTTCTTTGGATTCTTCTTGTCGTAAGCTCTCAGGATCACCATTAGCCCTTTCTGTTTCTTGGCAATATGGAAAATAGGGGGGGGGGTCAAAACTGCACATGTACTAGATAATACACAGTTAGGTTTTTATTTGATTTTAACTGAATTAAATGCCTGTCAGTATCTTCCTCTAACGTAGATGATGAAAAAAAAAAGAAAACAAAAAACAATTAACTGTTAATTTTATGAAATTAACATGTATATTGCATCATCCGTATGATTAAACTTGCAATGGTTTTTTTTTCATCACTTAAGTGATAAAGTTTACACGCGTATTTTTCATCACATAGGTGATGAAGCTTACGCGCGTATTTTTCATCAAAAACGCGTCCGCGTTTATACCTGATGTACGGGCACAATGTTCCGATGGTAAAGTTATTGTTTTTACTGATGCATTGTCATTTAATAATTGTGCTAACCTGATATTACAATTACTATCCATGACAATTTATCAATGTTCAATAAAAAACGTTTTGTTGACATTTCTGTACAGTTTTCATTAAAATTGCAGGTATTGGGAAATAAAAATCGGCTTAACTCACGGGAAGTCTCGCACACGCGTGTTATTACCGATTTTTAAAACGGATTAACTAGGAGTTTCTAATCTTTGTCTCTGCAACTTGTAATACAATCACTAATTTGACAGATATTTGCGAGCATAGGGGTCTTTTCTATTTCAGTTTCGTTTGCCGTTTGTTTGTTTTTTTCACAATTCTAATTATTACTTTAGATTATAATAATAACACATTATCTTTTCAAGTGGCATTATCCTGTCAACTGGCAGTCCATAATTCTAAAAAAAAAGCTGTGATCTCTGCATTTTCGACATTTAGGAAACAACCAAAAATGCTTGTGCAATGTTGTAATAAAGTAATACATTATCATACAAAGCCACATACTTGTGTTTTTAAAATGTTTATATCAACTGTCTTTGAAACATTCACAGAAATTGTATCTTTAAAATTGTAAAAGAAAGTCGATTTTAAAATTTCAATTTCAAAATATGATATATATTTATATTTGTTATCGGTCAAATATTTGACCAATACATCGCGATTCACATAATAATCACAGATCATTCATAGGGACAGGATTAATATTTATCTGTATCGGTCAAATATATGAAAAGAAAAATTTGATATATAGTTACATGTATCGGTCAAATATTTGACCAATACATCGCGGGCTCATAATAAGATGGAAACAGGAACAGAAAAAAAATCATATATATTTACATGCATCGGTCAAATATATGAAGGGAAAAATCTGATATATGTATATTATATCGCTGTTCACATAGTTACCACAGATCATTGATGGTAACAAGATCACCAAATCTACAACAAGACGGCTTCATATTAGAACAACCGTAAGTATATACAAAGCAGGTGAAAGGTGAACCTAAAGTTTCATTAACTCAGTATTTGTGTTCTTCAATATGCTTATCCCTAATAAGGTTCGTTTATTTAAGGAGGCCGGGTAAAGAAACTTCAATTACATGATTTCGAAATATGCTTTTATAACATCACAGAAAAAAAAACAATATTTTTTTTTACAATAAAATAATGTATCTCTCTCACAACGACAAAGTATTTACTACAATCTATCAGTACTTCAAAGTTAACAGCCACAGGAAACAGACAAAACAAAATAACCAATTGTTGTCATTCAGAGACGCCAAAGACTATACCACGAGCGCCGTTAGTTTATTTAGAACCCTAACCGGTACTTGTAAAACGACAGTAGAGTAGTAAAAGAAGGAATCACAAAAAAATTATATAAATCAAAGTCCAGAAAAAAGGCACTAGAAACCGGAAGACCAAAACACGACACACCCACAAACATCACAATTATAACACTCAAGTTTAAGCATTCTCAATGTAAACCGGAAGTGACATCATGTGCCTGCGGAACGGTAGTCATCTCCCGCTCCGTAAATGGCACCCGGCCATCACACTTTCAGTGAGTCTATATAGGGTAAAGTCAAAATCGGTAATGCTAAACCCGGGAAGATGTGAATCTACCTAAAATGCCCGTTCTCATTGTGAAAACGGCCTTTCATATCTATCTGAATCGGTGGCGGCGAAAGTATTTCTATGTGAACGAAAGAAACAAATGAACAAAGGGATATGGAGTAAATGTACATGGGACAAAATCCCTATAAATACATGGTAAGATTAAGCTAATGGAACAACGCTTTCATAGTTATTATTCATCTAGAAGTCACCATGAAGCCTTCAAAAACACTCCTACCTAGTGGTAAGTTCAAGACGGCCCCTAGCATCAGTTTGAGCGGAATTATCTTGCTAAATTTTGAACAACGCTACATCCATGTATCCTTTTTGTCATGGATGCGGGGTCGTCAACAAGTATTATATATCGGGCAAAGTATTCTTACAAACACTGTCATCCGTTGCCCCGACAACAAGTTTTTAGGACATTGGGTTTGGTAATGTTAGGTTTGGGTGTCCATAAACCGGTTAAACCCTACCGCTGGCTTTTGCTAGTGCCGGTACCAAGTCCGGCTGTCCCGAGTTCCTATTGTTTTCTACGTTTGTCTCTTGTCTTATTCGTGTTTTTCATGTATAGTTCCATGACATATTGTGGCATGTAATTATAATCTTCAGCCATTGTAGGTGTTTCCTGTTATCCTTATTTTTACATTGCTTCTTTTCACAACGTCACTCTATGAAATGCAAGCTTCACAGTTAAGAAACAGCTGTGAAACAACAAAAGTAGAATACCGAAGGAACAAAAATCAAGACATGGCAAAAACGTCAACAGGAAAAATTAAGGCAAAACAAGGACGTGAGACAGGTAAAATGTACGGAAATAAAAAGACGACATTACGAATTAAGGCACTCATAGTGTGAACTCCCATGTAAAACGGGAGTGACATCAGGTGCTCCGGAAGAGCTAGCATGTCCTGCCCCGCTAGCGACACCTGTCGCACTATCGCTGTGGCATATATTGTATTGAAATATCTGTTTGGTATCGGATTGGTTAATGTCATTTGCTAACCCTCAGAGAAAACCAATTGAAACCCATACATGTTACTTCTCTAACCCTTAAACAGTACCATGGAAAAATTTTGAAATCCTTTGTAATTCTCTATAATAGTATTCAAACAATCACAAGCACAAACATCACGAAGACAAAACTATAATTTTACAGTATGATGTACAAGACAACACAAAAAACTAAAGTGCTGACAGTGTGAACTCCCATAAAAACCGGGAGTGACATCAGGTGCTCCGGTTGGGTAAGCATGTCCTGCTTCAATATCGGCACCCGTCACGCTATCAGTGAGTTTATCCAGGGTTGAGTCAAAACCGGTTATGTCAAATCCGTGAAGACATGAAATCTAGCTGAAAATGTCTGTTGTCATTTTGGTCACAGACACGCCATATCTGTTACCACTGGGTCGATGCCACTTCTCGTAGACTGTTAGTCCCCGAGGGTATTCACAAGCACAGTAGTCAGTACTTCAGTGCTGACCCGAAAGACTATTATATTTGGAAATTTGCAATATCTAAATTTTTGTAGATTTTGTTTAAAACAAAGGAGTATCCCCCTCATTCAAAGCTCTGCCCTAAGCTGATTTTTCTTTTACATTTAAATCATATTGGATATTTGTTCTCTAAGAGTTTTTAAGTATCTTTGAGTTTCTGGTATTCCAAACGTTTAGATTTTATCTGCACTGAAGAGACATAAGTTGACAAAATGCGCATATGCAGAAAGAAAATTCACAGTAACTTTGGTATTTAGTTATTTTTTACAACTGGGTCGATACCACTACTGGTTGACTTTTAGTCACCGAGGATATTCACTAGCCCAGTAGTCAGTACTTCGGTGCTGACCAGAAAGCCTATCATATTTGGAATTTTACAATGTCTAAATTTTTGTAAATTTTGTTTAAAACTAAGAAGTATCTCTCTCATGCAAAGCTCTGTCCTTTGCTCATTTTGGCTTTTACATTTAGATCATATTGGTTATTTGTTCTCTATCAGTTTTGACAACTTTGAGTTTCCGGTCTTCAAAACGTTTAGATTTTATATGCACTGAAGAGACATAAGTTGACGAAATGCGTATATGCAGAAAGTTAATTCACAGTAACTTCGGTATTTAGTTATATGTTAATGATGTCATGGTGACGGCAAAAGAATTTCTGAAGGAATGAAAGTAACAAAGGCTGAACAAATTCCTGACTAAGCAGCTTTTGGGATAGTGTTTATGCTCAATTAAAAAATCACTGTATAAACTACATACTTGACAGTAACAAATCAACTGTGAAATGTACACTCCATTGTCTGAAGAGTAAGGTATATTGCTTCTCAGAAAGGGAGAGTTCACAACTGGGAAGTTAAAATCATCACGTTTGTCATATAGGTTAGATTTCAAACGTCCATCTTCGTCAATGTATATTAAAAGATCTTAGTACGAAGCTAAATAATAATCATAATTTCAAGTCATTGGGATTGATCTGGTGTAAATATTCCTTGAATTTTAGATTTTTAAGAGAACGTACCTCGTCTATGTAGCGGAAGCTGAAATTAAAGGACTGAGCTAAAAGTTTTTGTTCTTTTCTATGTCTGCCCTTGTAAAAATAAGGCCTCATACGAAAAAAGGACGAGATCAGCTTAAGGGAGTATAAGTGTCAGATTTCAGAAACATCCGATATTCTCGGGTTTTATCCATTTAAACAAGGTTAATTTTTTGTACATGGATCATATTATCTCGGTCAAAGTTCACTTTAAATTGCATAAAATAGATAATGTATAAAATTTTATAAACTTCCAATTATATTTTCATATTTTTTATGGCATACAAGCACCTATTAGATTTTGAAGGAAAACTCTAGAAATGTTTCCCGCCAAAATTTTGACGTCTTATATCTCAAAAATTCTTTCATGGATTTTCAAAATTTTTTGCATTTTTTTTTGTCTATTAGCAAAGTTCTTCAAAATAAAAACGTCAACATTTCAATTCTAATTAAAAAATTTATGACACTCATACTCCCTTACAGTGGCGCGCAGTTAGTTCCCATGGGAATCCCGATTGTCTGTTAAAACACGGCCTCCATATTCGACAAAAATATTATCTATTAAAAATTTCAACATATTGATTACTTCATTCTCCATGTACTCTTAGTTAGACTCAGTATGGTTCTTTGCAAAATATGTTTTGTCTTTCCATACTACTAAATAAGTGTATCTGCGTTCTCCGTTTTTAGTGCAAAAACATTGATGTATGAAATCTGAAATTATTGGTTTCAATTTATTGTGTGGCAGGGTAGTTTAAAGAGTAGAAAAATCAAAAGTTTGTACGCTGAAGCAATGGATAAGACTGATAGAGGATCGCTGTTCATGGGAATCTTTAGATTTTTTTTTTTTGAACGCCATATTATCTGATTGACGCCGCTCGTGGAGTAGATTTTATCTCAGTAACCTTTCAGGCCATCTCTGACTGCGGTCAGTAAAGTAGTAAGGTACTTAGGAAGTGACTTAGTGGTGCATCTGAAAAACCCCGCGATGAATCTCTTTTTTTGGGAGTCTTAAGGAGTTTAGGTACCCAGTAGATGTAAGGAGCTGATTATTTGCATCATCCGCTTTGATACCAAAGGGTGCTAAAACAGAGTTGTGATCTACAATAATCTCCTCCATTTATAGTGTATATACACTCCATATGCTGGGTAGGTAGACAAATTGCTGCATAGAAGGGGAAATTCAAAATGTTAAATCATCATGTCCGTCATTCAGCCTATATTTCAGACGCCCATCTTCATCAATGTATAACAAAAGTTCAAAGTTTGAAACAGCATTGAGTGAATCAGTTGTCTTTTATTTCAAACACACTGGGTAGATCAGATTTAAATATTCTTTTTATCTTGGATTGAGAAAAAATAACATCATCTGTACACCAGAAACTAAAATTAAATGACTGTTCTACTTGTTTTTGTAAAAGCTTTGTTTCATCAGAATAAAGTAAATAACCTACTAAATGTGGCGCTCAATTTGCTCACATTTGAATCACTATGTCTGTAGAAAAAGCGGCCTCTGATTTCAACGGAAAAGTTGTTGCTACAAAATTGATATATCAGGTCGAATATCAGTGGTTCAGTTTGTGGAAAAATTGTGTGAAGAGCAGAGCATGCTATCTGATTCATGCCACTAGTAGAAAAGACTTTATTGCAGTAGCTCTTTACAACCAAACTTCAAACAATAAAGTGGTAAGAGTTCGGAAAGGGAGTAAGTGGTGAATCTGTTAGAAAGAACTTCGGTTTGTAGGGATGGGTACATAGTAAATGGAAGGAAGGTCTTTGTTATTTTCATCCAACCCGAAGGATGATAAGTCATAAGTATGAATCTTGCTGCTCTTGCTAAAGCCAGGGTGAGCTTTTTCTTTCACTGCTCGTCCTTGTCCGTGCGTCCGTCGTCCAACGTAAATTTATAAATACATATCAGCTCCTCTGATACTGCTGGGCTAATCTGAACCACACTTTGCCACAATTGTTTTTGGTGGTCCCCTAGAACAAAGTTGTTGTTTGGGTTCGCACCTCATCAAAGATGGCCAACAGTTAAACATTGGACACAATGGGAAAACTTTTGAAGATCTTCTATTCTGCATTTACTAAGCCAACTGGAAACAAATTTGGCCACATCAGTCATGGGGTAGTCCTCTATGAAAACAATCTTTAAATGTTTGCATCTAATCCCTGATGGACGCCAGCAGGGAATATAGATGAACATTAGAGAATAAGTAAATTGGATCAAACCTTGGTCATAATAGTCCTTTGATGGACCTATAAAATGTTGTTTTCAGGTTTGTGCCCTATCCAAAATGGCCACCAGCGGGAAAACAGTTTCATAGATCTCCCCTGAAACTACTGTGCCAATGAGATCTGGATCTCAGAAACAAGTGTTATTGGTTTGTCCTCTGCAAAAAGTTGTTTTTCGATTTGCCCGTTGTCCAAGATGACAATATTGTTTAACGAAATACCCGAAGGGAAAAAACATTTTGAAATCATCTCATCTTCAACTACTGGGCTAACTTGAACCAAACTTTGCCATTGTAGTCCTTTTGTGGTCCCTACAAAAGTTGTTTCCGAGGTTTATAACTTATTCTAGAGTGCCACCAGAAGGAAACATAGTTTAAAGTCGGACTAAATTTGAAAACTTTTAAAAGATTTTCTCTAAAACTAATGTGCCAATTGGAACCCACCTTGGCCACAATAAGTCTTGTATGGTTCCCTACAACTTTTTTTAAAGTTCCTTCTTATTCAAGATGGTAACAAGTGAGAATATAGTTTAACATTAGACCCTAAGAGAAAACGCATTACGAATAAATTTCGAAATGAATACCGAAACAAGAGCCAAAATCATGCATCCAGAATACATGGCAATATAAGGATTACATACAGACAGAGAACGAAACCGAAGAAGGCAACACAAACACTACATATAATAAACGCCACAAAAAATAAAGCACTAACGGTGTGAACCCCTCAAAAACAGGCGTGTAATCAGGTGCTCCGAAAGGGTAAGCATGACCTGCTTCACATGTGACATGAAATCTTGTTATCTGAAACTACTGAGCCAACTAGAACTAAACTTGTAGACTAGGAGGTTCCCTACCAAGAAAGTTTTTTTTTTACTTTTTTTGGTTTTTAAATTATCTATTTTCTTCTAAACCCACTGCGCAAATTTGAAACATAATCTAAGTTTAGACTCTTTTACTGTCCTTGTTTGCCAAGTGTGTGAAACAGACTCTTGAAGTCCTATTATATATAATCTTATCCTAGATATTGAAGTTAGGGCTTCCTGATGAACTACAAGTACCAATTCCTTTAGTAAGACAGCCTATAATACTTTTTCTTACAATTACACACAACTTTGCACAATGATTAGTCTGCAGATGCCGAATAACTTGGAGGTTAGCCTTTACAAGAAGATCGGCAGATATACTGGGCATTTTGGTCTTTATTGATATTTTCATACAATTAACAATAATCTTACAGTGTAATCAAGTTTGACAATGCCCAAGACCTTTCTCTTTTGGCAAAGTCATATCTTGAAACTAAATTGATGTGTTGGCGTTCACGGAATTTGAATCTTTTGCACACGATATCTAGGCCGCCATGTTATCACGAAATTAACGGGCCTATAAATCACCAATTGCCACAGCAAACAAACGTTTGATTTTTCTACTCTTTCTACAACTCTGCCACACAAACTGAACTGAAAACATTAATTTCTGATTTGATACATAAAATTTCTTCACTGAAAATGGAGAACGCAGATTTACCTATTAAGTAGTAGGGAAAGACAAAACATACTTTGTTTAGAACCACACTAAGTCAAACAAGAAGTACACAGGGAATGACGTAATCAAGATGTTTGATCGACAAAATTTTTTTCGAATTTGGACTTCGCATTTTTATACAGACAATTTGGATTCCCATGGGAACTAACAGCGCGCCACTTTTAGCTGACACTTTCGTTTACTCGAATGTGGCCAAGTTTTTACAAGGGCTACAGAAAAACAAAAGCATGTAGCCCGGTCTTTTAATTTCAGTTTCCGCTACATAGACGATCGCGATGTACTTTTAATTTTTTTTTTAATAATCATAAATCCAAAAGCAATCGGTAATAATCATTTGTATAAATAGACAAAGACAAAATTACATGAATATCATGATACACTCTTAGATTATAAATATACAACATAAAGTTGCAAAGAAGAGATAGCAGGAAATACCTACAATGGTCGAAAATCACAATTAAATATTAAATATCACAATCCGTACACAAGGAAAACACCAACAAAAAGATAAAAGACAAACATAGACAACGATAGGAACTCGGGAAAGTCGGACTTAGTACCGGCACTAGCAAAAGCTAGCAGTAGGGTTAAACCGGGTTATGGGTACCCATTCTCGCCTTTCTCTTGTCCGTTTCCCTATAGTATAATAAGCATGCAGATAATACCCAATTCAGGAAGACCATGACTCCATGACCACAATCTTGAAAGGCAAAAGAATAAGACAAAACGTAATTTAGAAAGATGTGTCAAGGAGTGCTCGATCGCCGCATTTTATTAAAATGCATGTCATCATCAGGTTAAAATATTCAGATGCCAACGGTTAAACAAGTTAACAAAATATTTTTTAATAATTGCTATATGTACATATGAAGTGTTTTCGGGATTTTATTCTCATCATTTAATATTGCCAACAACGAAAGGCATTCAGTAGTTAATAATGCAGATTCTTTCGATCACCCCATTACTAAAATGGTTAAAATATTATGTTTTATTTTACGTTTGTTTTTTTTTTAATTTCAGTTTGTTTTTATCCATTTGCAAATACATTTTGTAATATTATCAATGAAAACATGAAAGGCAAGAAAAATTAAATTATGTTATATCATCAGATCTAACATCTCTAATAAAGTTCATTCACGGGAAGTTTTCATTTCATTGCAGTTAGATTAAATTAAGTCAAACTAAACTCTATCTAATGAAGTTAATTAATTGTTTAATTGGGTGAAGATAAATTGTTGCTCTGGAAGCAAATGATCCCTGTTAAAGTTTATATATGCACGATATTATTGTTCCTATTGGGAATATATAATTCACAAATATAACCTTTCTGTCGAAATGAACTCTTGACTCAGACAAACCTTTCTAATGGGGTCATCTGAATGGCTATTAAGTCTAATTGTGTGGAAATAAAATGTTTGTCTAGTTTATACAGAAACAAAATTAAATAAAATACGTTCCGGACATGGAAATTTTACTGTTCAAAATTAGAGTTGTGCGGTATATTACAAGAGCTTTTATTTACATTTTTTTTAATTTGGAAAATGGCTGTTCATCGTTAGGGACCGACCATTTAACCTGAAAAGGGGGGGGGGCTATGTTTTTTCGAAAAAAATATCCTGAAGCTGATTTTATGTGAAAAAAATATTCTGGCTGCAAAAGTGAAGGAAAAAAAATTCTGAATGGGGCTTTCTGCCCAAAAAATAATGCTTATTTTCAAAAAAAATATTTTGTTTGTACTAGTTAAAAAAATAAATAAATGGTCGGTCCCTTACGGTATTTTATTGACATTCTTTTTTTTCAAATATTTTATCCCGAGTTCAAATGACAATAAAACTTTAAGTTAAAATGGTTTATTTCGATTCTGATATGAAATTTAGCATATTTTCTAACACGAAAATTCAGCCTTGGCTTTATTGAAATATACTGTTACTAGTGCTTCATTCTGTGTATTGCACTCGGTGAATGCCCCTGGTATTTGATTTAGCCTCCATTTTCAATATTTCTAGTAACTACCTTTTCCGACCATTTTTGGGTTATGGCTTTCTGATGAGAGGTAACTCAGGGAACACGTCTAAATAACAGGAATATTTACCGTCGATTATACAACTTAGGTTTTTTGGTATTTACAAAAAAGAGGTCTCTAAGTCAGCCCATGACTCAGGCTGTATGGTTGTACAGAAATATTCTGATAGAAAAGTACGGAGAAGAAAAGAAACTTTCTTCCTATTCTATTTTACGGTCATCAATATGACAGAAATTTCTTATCAGCTCCGCTGGGTATGACTTTGCGTCCGTGGTCCATCCGAAATAAACTTGTCATTGAAAGGACTTTCCCTCTAAAACTAATGGGCCAATCTGAACCAAACTTGGCCAAAATAGTCCTTAGATAGTTCCATGCAAAAACGTGTTTTTCAGGTCCTCGATATATCCAAGATGGTTGCCAGCAGAACATAGTTTTAACATTGGACCACACCAGATTTCCTCCTCTGAAACTGTAGAACCAATTGGAACCAAACTTTACCACAATAATCTTTAGGTAGTACCCTGTTACAAAAGTGTTTTCAGGTCAGTGCTATATCAAAAATGGCCACCAGATGGGATAATGATTTTCCAATATTGTTTCGGTATTCATTTGGTACTAGTAATTCATTTAACATGTGACCTTTTTGTTTAAACACATTCAAAATTCATCTCCTCTGAAACTGATGAGCTAACTCGGATTAAACTTAGACACAGTAGTCTTAACTAAGGTGGTCCCCTGCAAAAATTTGTTTTTTTTTGCGTTAGAGTATTATCCAAAGATGGCTGCCAGCAGAGATCATAGATTTAACACTGGATCCTATGGGAAAACACACTCCAAGATCTTCTCCTCTGAAGCTGCTGAGCCAATTTGAATCAATAAAAATGTTGTTTTTTTTAAATCATAATTCAATTGTTTTTTTCCATGACAAATAGGATTACATTACATCATTTCACTCGCACCATAATTAAAGTATGTATTTGAAAAATCGTCCAAGCCCCCTCCCCCGAAAATCTCATGGTCGTCCCCTTAAACAATCTGCTCCCATTGCCAAAAAGTAGTAATAAAAATGTCATAAATTGATTTTCAACAATCAGACAAAACCATCGATCTACAGCGCTTTACGGACTGGTTCAAGTCATGGTCACCAAGATACTACATATACGAGAAGGTATTTATGGTACGTATGACCAGCTTTGACGAGAGCAATACAAGCCAGGTTCAAACTTGTGCTGGACCGGATCAAGCCAGCTTAACCCTAGTTTCTTGTTCAGGGACTGGCCAAAACAAAAACAAGGCAAGAGGGTGATTGTGACTTGCGATATTCAATGTATTCCACCATTACGTGACGATTGACACAAAATATACAATATCAATAATTTTGGGGTAAATTGACAATAGTTTTACCATGTTACTTTATGTCTAACAAGACAATAACGTGCAATAAAAGGTACAGAGAAATAGATATAACCAATGTCTGCTACAGCTAGCGATTTTTTCTAAAACGCCAAAAAGAAAGTAAATCTTTGTCGTTGTATGTGCGTCTGTCGTCAGTACACAGGTAAAAAAGATTTGTTGCTATTAGCATATCTAACACTATGTATAATCATTGCGACTTCTCAAAATGATTGATTAAATAATTAAAGCTCATCGTCCGGTAAGCAGCATCTTAGCCATATCAATACGAGAACAAGTCAATCAACTCAAAAATACAAGCAAAGAAATAAACAAAAAATTGGGGCAACTATTCCTGATTGACACTGGAAAAGAGGAAAATTGGATAGGGGCAGGAAATTAAGCCGTCCATACGAGACCCAGAGAATAAACAGAAAATA
The DNA here is from genome assembly GCA_002080025.1 of Modiolus philippinarum. Classification (NCBI taxonomy): domain Eukaryota; kingdom Metazoa; phylum Mollusca; class Bivalvia; order Mytilida; family Modiolidae; genus Modiolus; species Modiolus philippinarum. The sequence continues at coordinate 21,547 of MJUU01012322.1, read as the reverse complement.
TAATAATTGGAACAGCTGTTCCATTACACTCCCGGCCTGATAAACTGGGGATATTACTACAATTTCTATATTTACCTTTCATCATAGAACAAAATATGAAATAAATTAACTGTTAAATCCATCAAACAGTAGTATCCATTAGTACTATATGTACATTATGTACAGTTTTCTTCAATAAGAATAAACATGTCCGTGATCGGACGAAGGTAAGTTGTCGATTTTCCATCGAAAATAAATCTTACTTCTGCTTTTCTAATGTATTCATCAGATCCCTGGTATGTTTTCGAGATGACACCAACTGTTCAGCTGGTTTTGCAGGTGTTTTTGTCCTTCGTGCAGCACGTTTTAAAGAATTCCCGCTTCTTTGCCGGGGGAGTTGGTGGTATTGTTAACCCGACAAATCCTGGGTATTTTTGGTGTCATTTGGCCCGGGTCGTGTAGCCCGTAGCTCATATTTAGAGCTTCTCCATTGACACAGATCTACAATCCTGTGTGACTTTTGCATTTATCAAAATGTCCCGACCTAGTATCAAATCGTCTTAAATTGGGGCGACATAGAGGTCTTCTATGCCTAATTTCCCTTTTGTATTACAACGGGTCCTGTAACAAATGTACCGTCTAAAAGGCGGTTTTTGTTCAAGTAATTGATATGCACTTCCGCTGCGACAGTCACTTCCGACGCAGTGTCAAATAACTAAATACCGAAGTTACTGTGAATTTACTTTCTGCATATGCGCATTTCGACAACTTATGTCTCATCAGTGCAGATAAAATCTAAACGGTTGGAAGACTATAAATTCAAAGATGTTTAAAAACTGATAGAGAACAAATAACCAAAGTGATCTAAATTTAAAGCCAAAATCAGCTAAGGACAGAGCTTTGCATGAGGGAGATACTCCTTAGTTTTCAATAAAATTTACAAAATTTTAGATATTGGAAGGTTTAAAAAATAATCGGCTTTCGGGTCAGCACCGAAGTACTGACTACTGGGCTGGTGAATACCCTCGGGGACTAACAGTCCACCAGCAGTGGCATCGACCCAGTGGTAACAAATAACTAAATACCGAAGTTACTGTGAATTTACTTTCTGCATATGCGCATTTCGACAACTTATGTCTCATCAGTGCAGATAAAATCTAAACGGTTGGAAGACCATAAATTCAAAGATGTTTAAAAACTGATCATCGAAATAACTGTTTTGTCCTGGATCTCTTATTGAAGGCGTAACATAGCAGATTTCCCAAGCTCATATACTATGGGAGCTTTTCAACGGTCAATTACTGTGTATTCCTTCGGTGTTATATTACATACAAGTTCTGACTCCGAACCTGTGTCAATAGACTTTTTAGTCTCTAGTATGTGTTGAGTTCCATACAGTTTGCAAACTGATTCAAGTTTGACTTCGGCTGTCCCCGGTGCTAAAGCTAGCTTCACTAGAATCCCCAACAGCTAGTGTTGAAGGGTACGTCCCTTCTTGTTGGGCGGACACCTGTTTTATCACAGGCTCTTCATGCTATAGAGACGCGTTGCTTAAACTGTTCTTTTGTCTCTGTTCTGATATAAAATACATTTAAGGTAGATAGACAGTAATATTCATATCCATGAGATTTTGTTGTAAGTCGGCACAATTGAAGCACCAATCTATACTTACCCAAAATATAGGTCACCATGCTTGCTTTTTCTAGAATTGAGATCAAAGTATGTACATTTTTAGCCATTTTTCACCTAAATTTACAAAGAATGCACGGAAAAAATATGGAAAGGCAATTTTAGATTAATAAATATCAATTTTTATCAATGAGAATTTGATGTATTTTTGTGAACAGATACTTTATGGTGTAATTTATTGGTTACAATCAAGAAATGTATATGTCACTATGCTTTTAACGGAGATATTTTACAAAGTTTCCGGATTTAACATTATTTACGGGAAAAGGAGTTAATTCGCGGCAAACTAAACGAAGTATGACGTTTCATATCTGTCATTCAATTATGACGTCAAATTACTGTTCCGACCCAAAAATCAAACCAACATCGTATCCGACTCTTTTTTTAATGAGCGATTGAATTGCGCATTACAACAGTGTCTATATACCTTAAGAGAATTTCTCCACGTTTCCCATTCATTGATCATTCCCATTCATTGATCAAATTCTTTAAAACGGGCTGGTCCCAGTTTATTGTCTCTTGGATTAAATCTTGAAAGAAAAGTTTGCCGCGTATGATAACGGGATCAAGGATTTCTAGTGGATCGTAAGTCCTGTTGATGGTTGGAATTATCCGTCTACGAGTTATTGGTTTATCATCAGCCTTCAAGTCTAATTCTTTAAAAAAATTGAAGCGAGATCACTCGCAGCAAGTAAATGTTGCCATAATTTCGGGACTATATATGATCATATATTTCAGGCAAATATGTGATGTCAGCGATTCCCGAATTCAAGGGCCCAGTGTATCCTGAAAACTTTAAAGCCTGTTCCTCTGTTTGACAGGGACAGGAAATTAACCCGAAATGTACGTAGGAATATCGGGTAGCCTGTTCATCGTTTGGACAGGAGCAGGAAATTAATCTGACAATAGAAATAATGGGTTACGAATTCAATAACATTCCTTCCATATTTCGGTTCTGCAGCATGGACAGTTTCAATCAGGCCTAGTGTGTCCACAGCAGGTGACGGGCTATTTTTCTTGGCAGTTCTGACCACGGGTCTGATCTCTTTGTCCATGTCTTTATTAACTAGACCATGGTCTTCTGAGGATGTCTGCTTCGCAGCCAAGAGCTATTTGGGTCCAAGTAGTCACTCGTTTTGATCAATTTCACTATCCGGACTCGATCTCGTGCAAGAGCCTGAGGGTTCACTCTATTGGAAGGTAGTTGCACTGTTCCGGGGTACAGTGTTTCCTGATTTTTCAAGAGCTGTTGCGGATTTTTCCGCATTCTCTTGAGACGTGTGTTTCTCAACGTTGTCCAAATTTATCGTTAGTGGCAGCGAATCGTCTTTGAACGTTCGTTCTGCATGAACGTTCAAAAATTGTTTCTGTCCCAAGGGGTTGTTTTGCACGTAAAACCTTGTACGCAGGTGGTGCCTTCTTTACGAGCCTTGTCTGCTTAGCCTTCGTTGGATCGTTGCTCGATTGCGTTGGAGCTCCTTGTTCTGGTATGACACCAAGCTGTCCTGCGTCGTTCCAGGGTGTTACCACGTTTTGAACCTCGTCTTGGGTTTGTGTACCGTGACGCCCTGGCTATTGACTGCTGTGTGTGTAGAAATACCCTTACTTGCTTTGAAATACTGGCCTCTTACTTCATCTTTGTCTGCCGCAATTGTGACTTTTGCCCCGTCCCTAGCTACAAAATGTGAGTTTGACATTTAGCTTTGTAATAGGGTATAGCATGGACTGGTTTCTCCAACAACTACTTATCCAAAATTTAATCGTTGAGCGAATGGTGCATTGCCATCATTTGGATCTGTCCGCTGATCGAGCACCTGGTGTGCTATGAGAAGATCCCGTCCAATCGACAACATTATCTTGTATTTGTCATCAATTGGCTGTAGCTGGCAAGCAATGTATCTCAAGTGTGAGTGGTTCTGTGTTTCTTTCGCTTTTGGGATTTCACCCCAATTGTTGGGAATATTGTCACATTCAAGGAGTGGTTTTAGATCAAATGCGCAGTACCGTCCAGTGATTCTACGATGAAGTTCCTGCCCTGCTGACCTGAGGCCAGACTTGTACCGAACATACTGACAAGCTGTAGTTTATATAAATTCAAATTCTTTATTGTCATGAAACATATAATGTTTGTGACAAACAATAAATAATAGGCATAACAAACATTTAAACATATCAACAAGTTAATCAACCTAAGTCCCCTGGCCTCAGTTTCATAGACTGTTTTAAAAAGGAACCTATATTTTTTACTTGTTGGGAGGAAGCTGGGTTTAATAAGTTTTGGATTTTTTGTTTGTCTGTCAAGTTAAAGAAATTTGGATCACTGTCTTTAATAGGTTGCTCTTGTAAATTGAACAAGCTGAAGAACTCTGAAGAAGCTAAAGACCTGTTTCCTTGTTTATTAATCATGGCGTATAACTTGACAACCTTGTAGGACTTGTCCTTGTGGTATACATTCACTGGCAATATCTTGGCACTTGACATGCCACTGTACATAACTCCAGATATTTCGGTACACTTACTGCTGACTGTGTCTATATCCGTCGACTTTTCTGGGATTTGTGACTTCCACCATGCTTTTGCAAAGGTGAACGGGGATGAACAGTCGACATCTTAGATTTCGCAACATGTAATACAGAAGGATACGATTCGCTTTCACAGTCTTTGCACTTAACTTCGTGCAGAGCAATTACTGCTGATTTTAGCTGTTGACTAGCAACTATTGTAGCATACGTTGTTTTCCTTGAGGAATTTCTTCCGTTCCTCTAGGGCTTTGGCTTTGAAACCCTTGCATTCATTTAATGGGTGTTTCACCTTATGTAGAATACAGATATCTAAACTTTCTTTACCGGATCTTGCATCTGCATTTCTGTCTATTTCAGTCTTGCGTGGTGCGTGTGGTGATTCTGGGTCTACTCAAAGATTGCTGCTGAGTAGGCTGAGTAATTGGCTTCTTCGTGATTTGAATATCTTAGTCAACAGTTACGGAGGATTTAGTGTGCACATTTCAGATATGAAATTGCAAAATTCCGTGAATGGCGAAAATGGTACGTTTTGCCTGACATTCTAGCTGACTGCCCTCGCGCTCCATTTCTCCTGGAGCCCATAGGGTAATTCGCCAACTATTGGTATCACCCCTGACGACGAGTCGAAGTAGGTCGAGTTCCCGAGTAAACGGGAGTTGTTGGCTGGTCATAACTTGTTGATATGGGCTTCTTTGATTTAACCAATGGGTAGATGCCTCTGCTGGTGGACTGTTAGAACCACCCAGCAGTCAGTACTTCGGTGCTGACACGAAAACCGATTCTATCAAAACTTGCAATATCTAAATTTTACATTTTTTGTTTAAAAACTAAGGAGTATCTTTTAATTTGCGAAATGTTGGTTAAAACCTATTCGCGAACTTTATTGCCTGTTTTATGTCCATTAAAAGTTATATAAGAACGTAACAGTAAATTTAGTTTCTGCATATTGCCATTTTCATAGATAATCAAGTGCACGTCAAATCACAACATAAGAAGAATATAAAGCGAAATATGTTAAAAAAACTGACAGCTAACTGATAGGATATAGATTAAAAGTTTTACTAGTCATGGACAGGACAGATTACATTAAAGGGTGGTCCTTAACCTTAAATGTAATCGGATTACATTTAAGGTAAGGATTACACTTAAGGGCTCAACACAGGACTACTAATGTGTATCTCTTTTCGATTAACAGGTTAAATAAAAGCGGATGTACGTACAAGTAAGCATTTGTTCTTTTAGAATTTTTTCCGAGCCTGAAAAAATAAAATATTTTTCAATAGTCACCGCTTTTCACATTTTCCCTCCATGTACATGTATCACCTGATTAGCGCTCTGTATGCATCCTACTAGCCGGACGTCATCTTGTCGAAAAAAAATTAGAGACTCAAAATCCAACGACATTAATCGTAAATATTCATAATGATGCCGCCTGAAAGGAAGAGAGAACAAACAAATAAGTCACAGACAGCAGCAAAGGTTTCAGCGAGCTGCAGGAAACTTAAAGACAACCCGAAGGGAGACCCGAAATTTCAACTGGACTTTCTACACAGCACAACAGAAATACATCAACAAACAATACAAGTCTACTGTTCCAGGCCGATTTCTCAACAAAGGACGTACAGAAAACCCAAAGGGGACTCAAAATCAGCAGAATCGTCCAACGTCTCAACGACAACAATCACAAAGGTCCCTGTCAGCTCCTTTGTCAATCACAGAGATCTCGGGGAGTAATATATATCCTTCTAGTAGACATTCATTATCACAATCACAAGGCTCACCTCATTTGTCACACATCGCTGTAATTTCTACGGACCATACAGCTACTTCAGTGTACCAGTTCGGACCATGCAAGGCTTATCCAGTTGTGTCTCATATTCTGGAAAAAATGCTAGTATTCAGCTTTTAGACCAGGCTGTTCAATCAGGCTCGGGGCTTTCAACCTTTATCCGACCAACAGGTGCGCAATTTGTAGAAAGTAGTCTCTTGCAAGGTGCTTCAGCTCAAAGTTTATAACATTTGTCAGACCAAGCCAACCCATCACATACTGATCAAGCGACCCAAAACCTACAAACAAATCTGACGAACAGCAATATTTCCCAAGGGGCTGTAGGTACGGATCTAATACAAATTAGGCAAACACCAAACTATACAACAAGCATTGTTGATCCTATCAGTGAACATATTCCAGTCAAAATAAAAGAAAAAGTATGGCCCGGGGAATTCATTGATTTATCATCCGACAAAGATTTATCCTGGACCCCTAACTCAGTGGAACTCTTCATATTAATGAAGGGCAAATTACAGTTGTACAAAATAAACAAAATGCAATAAATAATATTCACGTATGGTCTTCCGTGTTCATAATCTACATGGTGCTTCAAAAATGACCAAACAGGGGTCAAGAACTAATGAAATAAATGCATATTGTCCGCCTTGCTGCGGCAAGGGGTAATAAATTAGGTTGGGTCTCCTATGAGGAGCAATACCGCCTTATGAAATCTCGCTCTCCACATTCCTTGTGGGTTAATATGGATATGGAGTTGTGGGTTCTTCACGTGTCAACACCACACAAAAAAAAAAGAGTTTATATATCTATAAGGCACAAAAGAACTCGTCTGAGCAAGGGGTGCAACGATTCAATACACACAATCTGCCTAACTCTCGAAAAGGATTCCTTTTCTTTTCGAGCCTGTTAGGGTTTTAGCGAAGGAAAATGCAGCCATGGGATTCGCTGTGAATTCGCACACACAAGAGGACCACCCTGACAAATTTTTCAGGGATAAAAAATTCTCATCTCTTTTATATCGGGGCTCCCCCATCCATGCTGAACAGTAGTAGAATCTTTTTAAGAACCTATCCTAATCAAAAAATCGCGAACGAGACAATGAAAGGTCTTTATTCCGGTTTCAAATTACATTACATAGGTACTAGATTACCAGTTCAATCAAGAAATTCAAATAGTGTTTCACAACGGGTGAAAATAGTTGCAGAAAAATTTAACAAAGAATTAACACATCCCCCTATTCCAACCTTACGTATTTCAGGGATTTTCTTGGCAACAAGGAAAAATGGCGATTTTCGACTGATACACAATTTATCTTTTCCTCATTATAACTCCTTAAACGATTATATAGATCCAGAATTCTGCTCTGTCCGTAATTCCGGCCTTGATGATGCAGTAAAGATAATTAAACGCATCGGAAAGGGGGTAAATTCACAATTATTGAAAGTCTCTCCATCCGACTTTGATCCATTTGGGTTTCGGTTGTATGGTGCATACTATTACGATGAGTGTCTTCCGTTCGGGGCCTCCATCAGTTTTGCATTATTTAAATGACTTTCTTTTGGTAGCCCTCCTGGTACTACAACCTGTTAAAACAGTCTTGACTTTTTTTAGAGGGGTATGCAGACTTTGGGGTGTCCCTTTGGCTGAAGATAAGACAATAGAGCCATCAGAAATTTAGACTTTTCTGATAATCGACTTCGATACATTAACCGAAATGAAATTAATACTTCCCACAGAATAATTATTATACATAAAAACCAAATTAGAAGTCTTCGTTAGGGCTAAGAAGGTAAGTTTACGTGAATTACAATCGTTAAATGGGCTATTGAACTTTGCATGTCAGGTCGTAGCCCCGGGTCGGGCTTTCCCTAGGAGGTTCACATGCGGAGTCGAAAAATTCCCACCATAAATCAGAGTAATAATCTCCAACAGGGAAGACCTAAGAGTCTTGCATTCTTTTTGACGAATTATATCGTCATGCTCGAATCTCTCTGGGCCGATGCCGATTCCATCGACCCATTTACAGTTAGTGCTGGAGGGCAAAATAAAGGTTTCGGTATATATCTTCAGGGTAGATTGGCCCAGGCTAACTGGCCCAAAGAATGGGTTGAAAAAAAGTATCCTCACTGACATCACATTTTGGAACTATTTCCTGTAGTTGTGGCAATTCAGATTTCGGGGAGATTTAAAAAAAAATAAGAGAATAACATTAATATTGAAAACAAATCTGTCGTCTCAATCGGAAGTCATCAAAAATGCAGAGAGTATAGTTCCTTGTCAGGTCTTTAATACTGAATACACTAATTCACAATATTATGATAAGAACAATTCATATTCCTGGGAAAATTAACAAAATTGCAGATTCTCTAAGTCGTTCTGAATGGCTGAGAGTTCGAGAGTTGTTTCCTGCTGCGGAGACAGAAGGGGAAGAAATAGTCCAAGATTTAACAGCTGAGATTGAACATCTTATATATTCTTTTTTGGCTGAAAATACCAGAAAAATTTACAAAACAGCAGTTGATTCTTTTCATACTTTTAGGCAATCCTATAAATTAGATAATTTGTGCTCCCCCGCCCCCCAATGACATTTTATATTACGGACATCGCTCGCCGTCTACTATTACAAATTACATTTCGGGGTAAGCTTTGTGCATAAATTATACTGCCATCAGGATAATTCACAAGCCTTTATCGTAAGAAAAATGACCGAAGGCTTAAAACCACAAAACCTTTCAAACCTGACGTCCGTGTCCCTATTTCAATCAGCTTGCTTAAAACTTTGATATTGTCGCTACGCCATGTATGCAGTTCGTCGTTCGAATGCTCCTTATTTTACGCCGCATTTTCTCTGGCCTTTTTTTGTCTTTTCTAGGATCGGAGAAATAGCCGCCGACACTAACATGAACCCAAGAGCCCACGCCTTGCGCTATTCAGACATTAGATTTATTGACGAAGAATTGCACTTAACAGTCAAAAGTTCAAAAACCGATCAAAATTCCAAATAAGTGACGCTCATAATTCGTTGACAAGACGACCAGTTTTAAATTTTTCAGGTCTTTTACATGAAAAGCTAAATGGCTATTCGAGGCAATAATCATGGCTCACAACTTTACATACACTATGACGAATCAAAAATGACAAAATATCAGTTTTCCTCGATTTTGAGGAAAACCTTGCATTTTTGCGAAAACCCCCGGCATTATAAGACACATGCATTAAGAATAGGTGGAGCTACAGAAGCAAAGCGGCCCAGTTTCGATAAAGAGACCGTAAAGAAATGGGGACGCTGGTCATCAGATGATTTCAAAAAGTATTTTCACCTAGATTTATACATTTCACTTTATATCCAAAGTCTTGTCGCCCTTTTCCCGAATTTCTACATCATAGGCAAATGAAATATATGGATAATTGGTTGATCCATTGTGTACTGGGCCCGGAAAACACTTTTACAAGACCAGGGGGAAGGCAACTGAACCTGAAAAACTCTGGTTGTGATATAACTTGGTACTTGGCACGGACAGAGGGGACTGATTTAGGACGAGTTCAATAAGGACCATAACATGGTGAACCTTCCCGCGGGGTAATTAATTGTCATTCAAGTGGGTTCTAATGATATCTTGGTACAAAAAAAGTTTATGATTTGTATACAGACATTAGAAAAGATCTTCTCAGGTTGAGGATATTGTGTCCACGTGCAAGGATTATATGGTCCGAAATTTTGATAAGAAGGTACTTGCATTTTGCAAAATCTGGTAAAGACGTGGGAATTCTAGAAAACGATTAAACTTTATGGTTCAAAATTTTATTATCAGCCATTGGAGATTGTGTAATAAGATTTAAAAAAAAAATATATATATATAGGGAGCACAAACTTTATAGAAATGACGGTACCTTTTTGACAAATATTGGGAATGAAATATACTTAAAGAATATTCAAGGTGCACTCGAATACTTTTTCCAAAGATGGCCCGCTTGCATTTCCAAATGACGATTGATCTCGCCTCGGAGACGCTCACATGTTCGAAACATATAATATTTTCTCGTTGGGTGTTTAAAGGGGTTTGCGTGGCGGTGAGCAGTTCTGCTCCTTTGGCGGGATATGGCAAGATGATGACTGGACATGTCAGTATCCTTAAATTGTGCTTCAGCTTATATTTGGATGTTTTTACATCTGTGTAGCCACAGAGTTTGTAGGGGTCTTCTTTGTCAACCAGGGAGGTCGGTATTTGAATTGATATCAATTCGGATCCTTACTTGTGAACTTCTTCAGAAAAAAACCGGAGAGCTGGGGTTAAATATTTGCTAACGTATCTAGGTTCGTGTACCCGTTATCTCTCTTGCCCATTTGAGATCATGGTACGGGAGGATTGCAGTTTCTATTGTTGTCTAGCCAAAATTTTGTTAAGTCGGCAGTCTGCATCTTCTTCTTGGCATATTTGTTCATGGAAAGAATTTTTGTTTTTGCTGTGGCCAATATTTACCAATTACATAATTTCTTAACAGGCCATTTCCATTTTTTTTTTCCAATAACTACTTAAAATGGACCGATGTTTTTTCATTTCATTATATAAACAAGTGAAAAATACAAAGTTGAGCTTCCTAGCACCGAAAAAAAAAAAACAACATTTCTGTTGACTATAGGGTTTGTAAGTCTCGTTAAGGTAGATAGACACTAATATTCATATCCATGAGATTTTGTTGTAAGTCGGCACAATTGAAGAACAAATTCAACCAACCCAAAATATGTAATAAAAAGTATGGGTCACCATGCTTGCTTTTCCTAGAATTGAGATCAAAGTTTGCTCACTTTTAGCCATGTTTTCACTTAAATTTACATAGAATGCATGGGGAAAATATGGAAAGGCAATTTTTAGCTACATAGAAAAGGACTTTTTATCCATGAGAATTTGATGTAATTTTGTAAACAGATAGTTTATGATGTAATTTATTGGTTACAATAGAAAAATGTATACGTCACCATGCTTTTGACGGAGATATTTTACAAAGTTTCCGGATTAAACATCATTTACGGGAAAAGGGAGTTAATTCGCGGCAAAGTAAACGAAATATGACGTTTCGCATCTGTCATCTAATTATGACGTCACAAAGGAAAAGCTGTCAAATTACTGTTCCGGCCCGAAAATCAAACTTACCCCGTATCCGACTCTTTATTTTTCTAATGCGTAAGCGCAACAGTGTCTATCTACCTTAAATTTTGAAACTTCCGAGCACATAAATTGTACCCGGAAGTTACATTTTTGACAAAAATATATGACGTTTCAAGCGAAAATGTGAACGTCATAATCCTTTGACGTCATGTTAAGGCTGGAAACTTTTTCGAATTGTGTTTTTAACGTGAAATCTCGAGGGTCACATGGTGAGACTTACATACCCTATTTGCTAAACCCATAAGCTGCTGAGTAAAAAAATGGGGGACCCCTCGTTTTTGAATGTTTGCAAATCTATATATTTTACGAAAGGATATGGAGTAAATGAACATGAGACCATAACACATATGTTAACACCAGCTGAAATAATTTTAATGAGCTGTATGGCCATTTCGGAAATTAATTCCTCATCAGCAGCACTAGGACCCAAACAAAGGAAATCCATAATTTCAAAAAATATGTACATGATCTGAAGCCTGATGTTGATGATGGCTGATAACAATAAAGCAACTATAGGTTAGCACGGGTTTGGGAGGGTTGAGTGAGGGGGTGGGCTGGGTGGGCGGTCTAGTAGTCCAAACCTTGGTACCTAAAGAAAAAAAACACGAATTTTGGTCATTTTTCGTACCAGTTATTTACCTGGAGGACTGTATGACATGCGGAGGCCACGTTTGTTGTGGTCCTTGTAAAGAGTTACCATATTTCTGCACACTAGCATCCTTGGGTTATTCCCAAGGTAGGGTCTGGTATGGGGTTAAGTAAGGGATATAACACCACCTAAATCTGCAAAATTGACGATTTTCGGCTTTAAGCGGTCACTGTGCAAATCAGAAAGCTTTCACACTGTCAAAATTGAGAGCAGATGTTTACATCAATATTGTCTCAATGGGGTTTGTATTTTTCGGCTTACGGGTGACAATAGGTAGCCAAGATATAACATTTTAAAAATTTTCTTCTGCCAAGTGCCGATGTTTCAAGCAAAAAGGAAACTAAAATCATTCAAAGCAGTTACTTGCTGGTCTGAAATTGTAGCCAGAGTTCTAATATTTAAAATTAACACCAACACGGCGACCTTTTCATCAGAAAGTCTCAAAAACGGCAATAGTCGCGTGTAGCAGTCTAAAGGTTAATTTATTTTGCCATGAATCATTTGTTATTCCTTAATTTTAAACAAAGATTTCTGAAATTTAGATATTTAGAATTCGGTTATGAATGTCCCCGCGTGTATGTTTTGCAGATTTAATTTATATGCAAAGATAAAATGGAAAAATAACTCCTTTTTCAGTTTGTCTTCCTTACCATAAATGCAAACTCAGTTTCGATTTTGATTAAATTTCAATTTTTCGTTTCAAAGTTATGACCACTGGAGTAAAGAATTTTTTGAAAAAGTATAAGTTTCCTGCACATTTCTTCTGCAATTCCTTTAAAAAATAACTAAATACCGAAGTTACTGTGAATTTATTTTCTGCATATGCGCATTTCGACAACTTATGTCTCTTCAGTGCAGATAAAATCTAAACGTTTGGAAGACCATAAACTCAAAGGTGTATAAAAACTGAGAGAGAACAAATAACCAATAAGATCTAAATGTAAAGCCAAAATCAGCTAAGGACAGAAGTAGTGAATCTCATCTCTTTGGCCCCATAAGGCCTATGTTAAATTTCATTTTTCCATCCCCCGTGCAATCAACCGTGACTTATAAGAAGCAGGAGATGCTGGCTCTACCGGTGCACCTGATCTCACTCATGGTTATTATTGGGCCCGTGTTGTTCATCTATATGTGCGTCTTAATTGTTCCTGTCTGTTCTGTTCTCAGGTGGTGTCCTTGTATTTTGATGTTTCGGTTCTCACTTACTTTTTTACTTTCAGACCAGTCTTCCAACGTCCTGAACGTAGAGCACCGCAAACGCAGTGTAGCTGTGTGAGAGTAGTGGGACGCGGGGAGACGTTGTTTTCAATACTTCCCTACCCATTCCATAACTTATTTAGTTTTTATGTACTTATTGTCTTGTTTTGTATTGTACCATTACTTTTTACACATCTGTTTCATTGTATTTTTTTCTATTGTTTTTCCCGAATAATCTCCCACTTCTTATTTTTCTGTGTCTCCGTCTTGTGTTGTGTTCTCCATTGTACTTATCTTAGTTTTGTATTTTCTCAATTCCTCATCTGGCTCTATTAGTCTATTCTTGCCAGCCGTTACTTTATACTTCTTTAGAATTAACCTCTTTAGAATGCCTATATCGATAAAACCCAAGCCTCTATATGTGCTTCCATATTTCTGTTTTCATACATGTTTTCACTCATAAACAACAAACTAATATCAGTTCTGTATTTTTATTTTATATATACAATGAATATACAAAGTTATATACACTGAGAATAGTCATTCTTATAGTATCTTTAATCTCATGGTAAGGACCGTTCAGTTGTCCATTACGGGATAGTCTAATCTTTCAAAATCCATAAGGTCTAGTGCTGTAGTCGTCCATGGCAACTCGTTTATCAAACACGATCCTGTAGTCTTTGTCTTGCTGTAAGGTTAATAATCTTTTCTTATCCCTGGCAATTTTGTAATCGTCTTTTACGGTCTTCA
>MJUU01012321.1:6978-20860 GCA_002080025.1 Modiolus philippinarum | reverse complement strand
ACTTTTTCTCTATTTTATATTATACCGGTGTCTGCAATACTAAAACTTAATAGAATTTAACCATAAATATAAAAGGTAGGGCACTTTTTCTCTATTTGATATCATACCGTGGTCCGCAATACTATAACTTGATAGAATTTAACAATAAATATAAAAGATAGGGCACCTTTTCTCTATTATATATTATTACAGTGTCCGCAATACTATAACTTGATAGAATTTAACCATAAATATAAAAGATAGGGCACTTTTTCTCTATTTTATATTATGGTTCTTTTTTATATTATACCGGTGTGTGCAATACTAAAACGTTATATAATTTAACCATTAATATAAAGGAAGGGGCAGTTTTTCTATATTTTATATTATACCGGTGTCTGCAATACTTAAACTTCCTATGATTTAACCATAGACATAATAAGTTAATCTGATTAGACTTTTATTGTTCTACTATATTGAACAGGTAGATATAGCAGGTTTGCGTTCCTAAACAATAAATGTTTTTGTGACAAAAAATCGCCAGACGTGATGCTTAATCTGATAATATTTTTATTTTCTTCTTGTAAAATCGGCGGTTGTGAAAAAGGTTTATTTCGAGTTAAAAAAAAAATTAACAACGGTGTTTTGCAAAAAAAAAACTGGTAAACCTGTCTATAAAATGCGGAATTTAAATGAAACGAGTAAACGCACGCTACACGATACACGCAATGAACATTACACGTTACACGATACACGATACACGATGAGCGCACACGATTTACACGATGAACGCAAACTATCTACACGATGAACGCACACGATTCACACGATGAGCGCTAGTTTGGGAATGTTGAACGTTTCCATCGCTGTATCACATATTTTTGAGTGACAAAGTCTTGGTGAAATTGCATTTTTAATTATATATGAACAAATAAAATCATTCATATACATGTTGGAAAGGTAAAATTTGAGAAAATATCCTTTTTTACCTGAAAGTTTGAAATTATGTCGAAGTGTTCGTAGAAACTATAGTGTGTGGATCTTTATTCTGTTGACCATCGTGTAGCCTATATATTGCTGGGTTTCGTGGTATATATCATTTTTACATTATTGCGTTTGAATAATGTGCAAAGTTACCTTTTCTCCAGACATCCATGCAAAAATTGTCAAAAACTCCCCCCCCCCCTAAGCATATATGCTCCCCCCGGAAATATCTGCTGGTAAGCTGTGAACAATGTTCAACAACATATGATAAATGTCATTCATATGCATAATATGGAAAACTAATCAAGTACATGAAAGCGATACTTTTAGACATCATTTTAAGGATTTTCCTTACTGGTCTCTCCCTGTAAATGATTCGGACTTTTGTTGTCACTTTTATTTGCTTATAAATAAATCATAGTATAAAACTCAATTAAACTACCACTGAGGTAGTGACATGAATGCCGTTGGGATAAGCGTCTGTTGATGTGCAAGTTTCGTTGTGAAAAATGTTACATTCTAAGATTGAAGGCAGGGACAAGCCCAATAGTTTAAATAATGCAACTTAAATATCAATCTAATCAAATTAAAAAAAAAAAACGGTTGAGGGATCCTATACCATTAGGTTATATTGATGACGATAGACCTTCACGAGTAAAAGTTTTCATATAGTGAACTTGTTGTATAAATGAATACAACTATAGGCGTCAAGAACTTATGTACTGGCCTGACAATCGATATTTAAGGAATTTATAATATCATATTATTTGGAAATATATGCATTCAAGGAGCAACTCCCGCGTGGCAAGCTCTGTGTTGAGCTGACTAAAGTGTCCTTTGAAGTCGGAGATGCCTGATTACTGTGGTTAAGTTTACTCAATGAGCGATGTGAATCAGATGTAGGTTCTTAAAAATTCCAAAGATCTCATTCACAGCAATCCTCGACCAGTCTCACCAATTGCCATAGCATTCAAACTTTTGATTTTTCTACTCTTTATACATCTGTGCCACACAATAAACTAAAAACAGCAATTGCAAATTTAAAACATCTATGTTTCTGCACTTAAAATGGAGAACGTAGATATGTTAAAAAATGGATAACAGGAAACACCTACAATGGCTGAAAATTATAATTACATGTTACCTTTTAAGTAGTAGGGAAAGACATTTGAACGTATTTTGTTAAGAACCACAGGCGGATTTAAATAAGAAGTACACCTAGACTGACGTAATCAAGATGTTAGAATTTTTGATGGACTATTTTGTTTTTGTCGAATTTGGATGTAGTATTTTGCAAAAGACAATAAGGATTCCTTTGGNCTAACTTTCTGCACTTAAAATGGAGAACGTAGATATGTTAAAAAATGGATAACAGGAAACACCTACAATGGCTGAAAATTATAATTACATGTTACCTTTTAAGTAGTAGGGAAAGACATTTGAACTTATTTTGTTAAGAACCACATGCGGCTTTAAATAAGAAGTACACCTAGACTGACGTAATCAAGATGTTAGAATTTTTGATGGACTATTTTGTTTTTGTCGAATTTTGCAATAGACAATAAGGATTCCTTTGGGAACTAACTCTGCGCCACTCTTAGCTAACTCTTTCATTTACTCTTATGCGACAAAGTTTTTACATTGGCTTACACAAAGAAAAAAAAACATGTAGCCCAGTCCTTTAATTTGAGCTTCCGCTACATAGCAGATATACATTCTCTTGCTAGGACCGTTTGGAACTTGAGGTATGAGCACTTCTCATTGTTGAAGGCCTCATGGTGACTTTAAGATGAAGAACAAGAAGTGTTCTTTTGCTTGGATCAACCATGTATTTTTGTCTCATGTGCATTTACTCGATATCCTTTCATTGTTTCTTAATCCTAGATCTTTTGTTGTGTATTGACGAAAATGGACGTTTGAAATCGTAAGCAATATGACAAGCGTGATGATTTCAACTTCTCTCTTAACTTTCTCTCCCTGAACAGAATTATACCTACCTCTCCAGCGTAAATTTCAAAGTTGATTCTTTACTGTATGTATTTATGAATAGAGCAAAAACACTGTCTGAAAAGCTGCTAAGTCAGGGATTGGTTCATCCTATATTACTTTCATCCCGCATGAAATTCTATGGTCGTCACCATAACATCATTGAAAGATATGACGTGTCGGTGTCCAAAATGAAAGCGGACATTTTCAGCTAGATTCACGTCTTACCAGATTTGATTTTACCTTTTTTTTTTACCGATTTTGACATTCATAAATTGACTCAATGACAGTGTATTATGTGCTGTATATGTGCTGTCAATAGAGCAGGACATACTTACCCTTTCGTAGCACCTGGTGTCACTCTCGATTTCATGGATTTCACATTGTGAGTGCCTTGGTTTTGAGTGTTGTGTTTTTATTTCTGTAGCAGTCTTGCGTCATTGTTTTCTGTGTTCTCGTTTTGGTCATGTCTTTGGAGTTAAATTTTTGTGATTGTCAATTCTTTCTTCCCTCGGTATTTTACTGTCGTTGCTTTACAACTGTTAAGTTATTTGCTTCCTATAGGTCATTAAATAGTTTTGATGTGTGGAATAACATTGCCATCTGAAGGACTTAAATTTCTTTGAACTTTGGCATTTTGTTACTTATTACCACTGTTTTAATACCTCTTTCTTTTTTAATTATAAGATCTTTTAATCCAATGTCTCATTTTATCACTGTCAATGCATGTTCTAGTGCTGCTGATGAGGAATTAATTTCCGAAATGGCCATACAGCTCATTAAAATCATTGCAGTTGTAGCTCATGTTCATTTACTCCATATCCTTTCGTAAAATATGAACAAGTAAGGGGATATGGAGTAAATGTACATGGGATAAAATCCCTATAAATACAGATCATGGCAAGATTAAGCAACTGGTAACAACGGCAGTAGAGTACCGAAGGAACAAGGGAAGCGACGACTACAAAAAAAATCGAAGTCCAAAGACATGCCTAAAAACGGCAACAGAGAAAAACAAAGACAGAACAAGGACGTGAGACAGCTATAACGCACGGAAATAAAAAGATAATATTAAGAACTAAGGCACTCAAAGTGTGAACTCCCATGAAAACCGGGAGTGACATCAGGTGCTCCGGAAGGGAAAGCATCTCCTGCTCCGCTGGTGGCACCCGTCACACTATCAGTGAGTCAATCCAGGGTTAAGTCAAATCCGCTTATGTTTAATCCATGAAGACGTGAAATCTAGCTGAAAATGTCCGTTTTCATATGGGACACAGACACGACATATCTGTCAACAATGATGTCATGGTGACGGCCAAAGAATTTCTGAGGGATGAAAGTAAAATACTGAACAAACCCCTGACTGAGCAGCTTTTGTGACAGTGTTTTTGCTCTATTCAAAAATCACTGTATGAACTACATTCTCGACAGTGACGAATCAATTGTAATGTACACTCCATAGGCTGGAGAGGTAGGTATATTGCTGTTAAGAAAGGGAACAACGCTTTAATTGTTCTTCTTGCAGTTCATTTGCTACCGGATGCTGTCACAATGGAAAGGGGTTCGCCGTGCCATTTAACACACCATTTCTTTTGAAATTCCTGTTTTAATGCCTGTTTTAAGACAGGACTATTGCAATTTACAAATTTAGCCGTTGATTTGCACCTATTTGTCTTTTTGTGCTCTTAACAATTTTGTTATTACCCTTTGACTTTCAAACATCTTTTTTATGCAGCCTTAGCACTCCAAGCACATAACTGCAAAACATTTACACAGCAATTTTAAGATACGTATTACACAGAAATAGACGAGATCCTAACAAATGATAGAAGCGTTATCAGATTATAATGAAATAATCTTAAGTCATCAATATCACCACAGAAGTTGTTTGGTGTCCAAAAGTGTATTTTGGGGCAACAAAGATATGTATGAGATTTTCATTTTTTTTATAAATTCTGGCCGTCTGGTTCAGCAATTGCATTATAATTGTTAACACTATTGTCATAAAAATGTGCAAAATCTACAAAGCAATTTGGAGCATTACTTTGAGCAGTTTTGTATTCAGTGATGGTCATAACATTTGTACTTCGATAAATAATTTCTGGCATACAAGCCTTCCAATTCAACAATCTAAAAAAAGATACCAGTAAACATCTATAATAACGGAGGTCACAATCTATAAATGAATTGCACAAGAAAAACTCAAAGAAAGATAATTGAAACGTGAACAACAATTATAAATAATTATAGTACCTGCACTAGAAAGTGCCCGCGGTGGGGTTAAACTGGTTTATGGTAACCGAAACCTCCTTTAAGAAGTACACAAACCATTTTGAAGGAGTGATACTAATATGGTGTATGCTATGTAGAATCAACAATTGGACAATGAAAGNAAGGACAACTCGAATGTCTTTCGTTCGTCTCTTTCGTAAGTCATACGTACACACGAAAGCGACGAAACGAGACGTAGCGATTTACAAAGGAAATATGGCTCAGAATGGAGATTTTTCAACTACTTTGCATATATAATTATTTAGTTAAAGATTCTCAACATTGTACTTGGAAGTGTTTACATTTTTAAATTTACTTTCGCCTTTTTAATTTTTGTGCAATAACTAGTCCCCATACGTTAAGGTTCTCTTTCGTCAAAATGTGAAACATCTCTATTGAGCGGAACAATGCTATATCCATATTGTCTTAGCCAATGGATGCAAGATCGTCAACAAACATAACATTAAGGAGGCTCACTCGTCACATTTTTGAATTTGTGTGATTTCGGAACTCCTCTGGTTTTGTCCAGTTCAATGGCTAACAGAATTTTGCACAAGGACCCCCACTTTTTATTTCATGAATATGTTCTATAGGTCAAACTAAGACACCTGACAAGTTTTAATAAAATTCTTGATATAATTTCTTAGCTTTTAGACAAAAAATAATCCTAATGTTAAATTAAGGGAAAAAGCCAGAGAAATCCATTTCCCGCCAAATTTGTTAATGACTTGTATCTAGGTAAAAACACACGGACCTATATATTTCTTTTTACCATTTCATTTAGTCTACAATGCTTAGTAAATTTAAATAGGTTTCAAGAAATCCTTGATATAAACAACATCAGGAGTGAGCCCCCTTAAGTGAAATGGAAAACAACCAAAATTAGTCAACGTCAAAATTTTGGTCATGGGAATATTAAGAGTAAAAAAAAGGGTTTAAGACAAGCTAAGAGAAATATGGAAATTAAAACACAGGTGAAATTAGTGCACAACAAGCCAAATAATTGTTAATACTAGACGGTCTTGAACGCTTTAAACAAATAAACTATTGGGGCAAAAAGAGGAAGCGATTCTGGGAAGGGACATCAAACAAGGGTGAAATGAGTGGCGAGGACAACAATATATATGATAAACAAGTGAAGACCCTAATAGATGTCTCGCCCGTCCCTGCTTGTACCCTAAATTGATGTGAAATCTAGGTGAACTTACAGATAATTGAACATGCTCACTAGACCGTGAAGTTGAGGTCAAGGACAAAAGTCACCTTCAAGACTGCCATTTACTACCAAAGACCAACCTACATACTAAATATTATCAACCTATCACTTCTAGTTATTGAGAAATGGACTTAAGCAGAAAAACTTAACGTGGCCACTAGACCGTGAAATTGAGGTCAAGGAAAAAAGTCACCTGGCAGACTGACATGTACTATCCAAGACCAACCTACATACCAAATATTATCAACCTACCACTTCTAGTTATTGAAAAGTGGACTTAAGCAGAGAAACTTGACGTGGTCACTAGACCGTGAAATTCAGGTCAAGGAAAACAGTCACCTGCCAGACTGACATGTATTACCCAAGACCAACCTACATACCAACTCTTATCAACCTACCACTTCCAGTTATTGAGAAATGTACTTAAGCAGAGAAACTTAACGTGTAATTGAGGTCAAGGTCACATAACGTTATGTCCGTCAGGTAGCACTTGATTAGTACTACCACAGGACCAAATATGATGTTCCTACAACAAAGGGTTTTCAAAATATCCTGTGTTTAGTAAATGTTAATGCCGTCGCCGTCGTCATACTTTGCACGACTATGTCTCGCTTTCCGCGACTTTCGTCGCGGGCGAGACAAAAATGCCGACGTGTGAATGGAAAAAAGGGATCAAAAGTTGTGATAAATTTGATAGTCAAAGTAAAATTTTAGTAATATGACAAACTGGTGTGAGACTATATATTACTGGCAAACAGTTCCTTGATGTTAAAGCCTCTAGGCTTTAAAACTCCATGAAAAATTATAGCTTCCAGTTTGCTTTCTTGTCTTTGTTCGTCGCTCCGACGGTTTTCATAAGAAAAGTCACTCGCGGCATATCCGAAATGCTGTGATTAGCGAGATATTGGTATCCCCTCCTAAACAAGCTTCTGGGTTGTAGTATAATTTTTATGTATATGACTTTTTTGTTGGCCTGTCTTCATTGCCTTTGTATCACGGTTATTTTTCATGCTTAAATTTCTCGTTCGGTTTGTTGCTATGGTATTCGTTTACCAAAATAGTATAAAGCTAACACAAACAAACAAAACTAATTTTTTATTCAACACTATAATTCAACCTCTTTAAAATAATATTTAATGAGCACCATTATAAAATGCTGCATTACATGACAGACAACTTTTTACACGTACACATCAGCAATCAAAATCTTTACTGGTCTGACAAACACGCTCAAAGGATGTAAAAATACACAATTTCTATTGGTAGTATAGCAGAAATTACAAAGAACTCTGAATTATGATGACATCTTTGAGTAGATGGGTACGCATGCAATATTTTGAATTAATTAGCGATTTATGCATATTTGGTGTTTTTAGTTGTTTTTAAATACGCAAAGACAACAACGCAAATCTCCTAAATATACGTGTATTTCAAACAAGAAGTAATATGATCGCTTGATAGAAAAAATATTTTATAAAAGGATATTTGAAGTCAGCAAATCTCACTTTTGATATTTTTATTTTGCAAATAGTTTGGGACACAAAATCGGCGACCTCAAATTTTCTTCTATGAAATTTAAGGAGCTATTTTGTGAGTGAAATACAAAATAAAAAAAAAACAAATGTGCTAGTTTCCTTCAAAACTGTATTTCCCTTAACGGTTAATTTTATCTTTTGAGGTCACCATATTTTAAAAACAAGTTCGGAGATGCACATGTTTTATATTTTTTATTTCAAATGCCCATTCATAGGAAAATTTTCATGTGACAATGAAAACCAGTACCCATCTACCTTTATTTACAGGTAAGATTTAATCTTTAATTTGTAATACAACTGTTGCTACTGTTGTTACCGTTTGTAAACCTTGCATCGAACGTACAATTCAATTCTTTCAGGACTCATTTGCAGAAAGATTTATACATGATTTTGAATCCACCAATCTCTCATATATTTAACAATTATGATCTCGACAGTTTTTGAATCAATCTCTCGAACATCCATTACCAACATTTATATATGCAGTTAAAACACAACAAGCTAATAACTATAAACAACCTAAAGATGACATACAGACATGCCATTCTAGATAAATATCACACACACGAAAACTTTGACAATGAGATCCAAACTTTAACAGATTATTACTTCAAAAACAGTTGTTTTGGGTCCAATAGTCTATATGAGAGACAATATATTCATATATCACAATTAAATTTCCAGCCCGATTCAGCATTTATTACTGCTGTCATGATGGATAATATGGAAAAGTTATACAGGGCAAATTGGAACATTTTGTATTCAGTGATAAGCATAATAGGGTCTGTGACACCGAGATTTCACCATAAAATTGAAATTCGAAAACGTTTCCCACCAAATCATTACGTTTTTGGATTATGACGTTCAATATTTTGTTTAGTACGTCATATATTATCGTGAAAAATGCAACTTCCGGGTACAAAAATTGTACCTGGAAGTTTCAAAATTGAACGAGACTTACAGCCTCTACATTATCTTTTAGTATCTTAATGGATAATTTTATGCATAATAACTGTTCAACAACTGATCACCACTTTGTCTTCTTTGTCAAATATTTTAAGAAGTATATAAACAATTTCGAAGGAGTGATACGAAATTGGCCTGAATGCTATGTAAAACCCATGAGATTACTTGGTCGAATTCCCTCTACATTCTTGAAAGGCATACTGGTCTGTGCTGAATCAATTATGCATATCTCTTATAGAATAAAATAGTGTACATAAAAATGATTGTCATTACATATTTAGCATCATTGCAAATACACTATATGAAAAAAAAATATAATGAATTTGAATTAATGACTGAATTAATTGTCTACCTGTTGCTTCTTAGATTTGTGATTCCCTGAAACTAATGACTAGAATGGGAACTTTTACTTTGAAGTTTATTTCTGAAATAAATGTTAATCTATTTTCACAGCCAATGTCACAACTTAAATCTTCCAATCATATATTGCTGATAGTCTACAACAAACGATTTAATATGACATATAAATCTTGAACCACACATTTCATTCCCTAAAACATATAGGTGTTGAATTGCCATTTCTGTGTTATAATCTCAGTTTTACATGTCCGCATAACTGGACCGACACCATCATAATCTAAACAAAGTCCTGATTTGGAATGTTTAAGATACTGACTCTGAAATGTATAAACAAAACAAACATTACACAGTTGTGAAAAAATATTAATAACATGTGATACTTGTCGTGAAGAGTACAAGTGAGAAAGAAATTAACCGTAGAAATGAATTAATCTAAGCAAAGTCCCGATTTGGAACTGAAATGTATAAACAAAACAAACATTACACAGTTGTGACAAATTAAAAGAGAAAATATTAAAGTAGCCACAACGAAATTTGCCGCGACTTTTCTCAAAATATCTTTTTAAGTAAATGTTAAAGGATGACATGGCATACACCAATGGAAAGTTAATTTTTTGGCGCTTCATGTCATGCATTACCATAATTTTACAACAAAGGGCTAAAAAGTTTTCCATTACCCTTCTATGTTATTATAACAGAAAATTTAAGTCGAAAACAGAGGGAGTATACCTGGTTAACTGAACACCTGTATTTATTGTTATAATGCCCTGGTGTCTATCGATTAACCAAAACAATTGGGGCGGGAGTTAATCTCGATCGCGAAGCAAAAAATTGATTATGTTATTACCTGACAAAGTGTCAACAAAAACTTTTTACCTGTAAACAAATTTATTTTAATAAAAGTAAATGGTGATTGGTTCTGCAAATCTTATTCTCAGATTTACCTAAACATGTATATGTAAATTAGTAAACAAATCAAAATTCTGTTTGTTCATTGGCCACCTGAATAAACACAAACAAGCACCCTATATGCAAATAAGTAATCCATAGTGTCTTTTCATTGGTTTGTTGGTTTGCGTAAATCATTCAGCAATCACTCCCACATCGAATTTCTTTAAAATTTGAATGAAATTAACATGAAGGTCTATGGAAAATATTTTTATTGGAACTTTGATTATTTTGGTAAATATACCAAGAGTAGCGGCAAAAAATTAGAAAATGATAGTTATATGCTTTATTAGGGTCTTATTTAAAACAAAATAGCTACAGCGATTTAAGCTGCGGCAAATTTCGTTGTGCGTACTTTAATAACATGTGGTACTTGTCGTGAAGAGTACAAGAGAGAAATAAATTAATCATAGATATATATGCCATTAGTGTTATAAATACTATGTTGAATTGGAAACATTCTCTACTCTATTAATCCTTCAACCAAGTTATTTCAAAGAATAGATGATAAGAAAAATTCCATGAGCCAGCTTTACCTTTAATCTCTTTCGGAAGGGGAAGCTATTTGAAAAAGTTTAATATTTAGCCCTTCAAAATTCTAGCCGCGTGAATAATTTGAAGGACTGTTCAAAGCGAATGATCAAAATTCCTGGATTAAAATTACCAATGAATAAACGACAAATATTCATGGATTGAACATTGCCTTCATATAAATTTCACGATCTCAAGACAACATAAAAATCAACTAGATGACACGGACATCATTAGAATATGACAAAAGGTTGCCCATATATGGACCTAAACGCAAAACTTTACATCAGGTTATACGGACGTCCGAAAATATACGGACGAACAGAAGGACAAGGGAAAATTTATATGGCTCTAAGTCTTCCACATTTGGGAATAAGAATATGCATACTGTACAGCACGTACATATGACAGGAGCAACGATTATTTTTGTTCGTTAACTTGATGTTACTTTGAAACCTTCAAGTAAGAGCCACAACTCATACCTTTGAGTTTTTTTCAAACTCACAATTTAGTAGAACTTGCCGGTAGAAGTCGACCAAGGCTTGATTCGTGTTCTTTTGTACCAATTGTTAAATTTGTCAAAATAATAATATAAAAACGGTCATAAGGTGCACATCTGATTAACTTTCAGATAAAGTTCACGGCCAGTTGACTTTCAGAGAGGGTACATACAAAATTGACTTTCAGATAACAATATCAGATATTAAGGTGTGGGTGAAATAATGAATGGAACGTCACAAGAAAACAAGAAAATTAAAAAAAATACACACTTTTACTGAAAAACTACTGAATTATCCCATAATCATGTCCGTGACACGTCAATTTGGACAACTTTTTATCGCTTTTGATAGTCAATATAATCAATGTAAATTCGTTAACTGTTGACAGTATGAAAAAAAATGGTCAAAATGGAATATTGAAGTATTAACAGCTATGAACACATTTTAGATATTCCATATAAAAATGCCTTGTTTTTATATTTAAAAGTCCAAATTTTGCAAAAGGTAATATAAGGTTGGACGGTCCATACATAGATACGGAAACTTCATAAGTCGAAATTAGACTGCAATATATCAAAGTAACTTTTTTCAACAAGGAAGTGTAGTATACCGACAATCTTATAGGTATTGCAATGAAATGAAGTGAGACTTCTCGCTCAGATAAGGAATGCATAATGTAGAAAAATAAAAGTGTTGTTCTATTGGTTGCTATAACCTATATTTGTAGAGACATTTACTCCATATCCTTTCAATGTTAATTACATGTCAGATTAGAAGTTCCTAACAATATACCTTCACTTCAAAAGATTATCTGATGGATGGATAGAGAATAGGATGTGATTTTGCTATCGGATCAACTTAAAATATTTCAATTCATTTTGTTTTATCACCTTGGAATGCTCCCATGTATCCTTTGGTCCTATAATACAGTCTTCTAACATTGGTCTTGCACCTTCATTAAAATCTTTAAGCACGACGCACTGTAGTGAAGTTCTAAGATATTTCTCCTTTGTCCAGGAAAATCCCTGCTCAATATCAATGTAAATATTTACATAAACAGGTTACATCAACTCATAAACATACACACATTAATCCTGATCAAAAGATGATATCGATTGTTTCAATTCTTTCCGATGTAAATCAATTCATGATTTTCTTACAGGTAGATCTTCATTTACATGTTATGATTGGTTTCTTTTCTGATTGATCGTCTAGAGATTAATAGTCAAAAGGTTAGTTTCAACTATATGATCTGTTTGATTTCCTAGCGTTTCAATTAACGTACAGTTTTGGTTTTATTACACTCTTAATTCTAAAATCAATTTCTTACCTGAGTTGCATATTTATAATGGCAAACTTCAACAAACAATTGTTCTGGTGCTTGGAATAAATAACTGTGATTGTCTAAACAATAGTTGTTGTGCAAATTCCGAGCCTAAAACGTAAAAAACAATAATTATTTCATTTCATATGTAACTATTTCAGTTACATTTTCTGTAGTGTATGAAACAAATAAATGTAATGATTTCTTCTAGCTTTCGAAAAGCTTCTTGCACAACAGCAGTTAAATTTGGTTAAGTAGAGTGGCTTTCCTGTATATGTTTTTGAATGAACTGATTGTCAAAAGATACGTAGAAATTTCAAACAACATTATAAATTTTATTATACCTCAGTATGTATTTTTTATATGAATTGTTTATTTAATAAATTTACTATTTCTCACACTTGCCACAAACAGACTATTTGCTGGTCAAAAGTTTGAAGGACTACTGACTGGCAATAAACTATTTACCGGTCATTAAATAGGACGGTGAACTATCACCTGGTCATTAAGTAGGACGATGAACTATGTACCATTGACGTCATTAATGTTTGATTTCGGTACAATAAAACAACTTATTACTGGTTATTACTGGCAAAATTATAGTTTGCCTCGACATCAACTATATCCCTCCGCTTCTCAGTATGTATTTTCTATATGAATTGTTTGTTTGATAAATTTACTATTTCTCACACTTGTCACAAACAGACTATTTGCCGGTCAAAAGTTTGAAGGACTATTGACTGGTGATAAACTATTTACTGGTCGTTAAATAGGACGGTGAACTATCAACTGGTCATTAAGTAGGATGATGAACAATGTACCGATGACGTAACATTGACGCCATTGATGTTTGATTTCGGTACAATAAAACAACGTTTTACTGGTTTCTATTGGCAAAATTATGGTTTGCCTCGACACCATTTCCCTCCTCTTCGCGTTGGGAAATAGTTGTGTCTCAGGAAACCATACTCTTGCTATTGTTCTCAGAGCCATTAAATAGGTGTATATCATTATACCTCAGATTTGAAAAATTTACTATTTCTCACACTTGTCACAAGCAAATTTTTTGCCGGTCAATAGTTTGAAGGACTATTGACTGGCGATGAACTATTAATTGGCCATTAAATAGAACTGTGAACTATGTACCGATGACGTAACATTGACAGCATTGATGTTTGATTTCGGTCCAATAAAACACTTTTTTACTGGCTATGAGGTTTCCCTCGACACAAACTATTTCCCAAACTATTTCCCTCCGCTTCGCGTCGAGAAATAGTTGTGT
>MJUU01012320.1:1941-12089 GCA_002080025.1 Modiolus philippinarum | reverse complement strand
AGCATTTGTTTTGATAAGGTTAATCATTTTCACCAATTGGATTTCAAAAATATTTGATTCCAATTTTGGTAAATTTCCTGAAAGTGTAAAAGACCACATATTTTTTTGAATTCTACATTGAAACCATAGCTAAAAAAATTGTTACAATTAGAAGAAATATTTCACAAAATTGATTTCCAAAATATATGATTCCAAGTTTGGTAAAATTCCTGAAAGTCTCAAAGACTACTTATTTTTTGGAATTCTGCCTAACAACCATATATTCCTTAATTCCTTATGGTAAAAATAGTGACTGTCAATAGTTTAATATCAAAAATGTTAAGAAAAATTATTCCCAGGGTCTATAGCTGTTTTCTGTGTCAAACAGGGGGTGCGGGGATAACTGTCGTTTCCGACAGTCCTTACTCTAGTTATTTATTTGCAGATTCCCATTTGGCCTGCCATAACTTTAAAATGTATTTAGCGATTAAAGGCTTCATGTCTGTGTACGGTACTGGACAATCCGCCATCTCGTCATCTAGTGCACCCTTTGCTTCCTGGTCAGCAACTGTGTTTCCATAGATCCCCACATGACTAGGGATCCAAACATAAATGACTTCTTTGCCTAATGCTAGAAGTGATTTGTAGAATTCGGCTATTTTCAAAATAACTGGGTGTTTTGTTTTTCGACTTTCAATTGCCAATAGGCAAGAAAGTGAATCGGAACAAATCATGAATTTATTTGATTGCGATAAAGCTACAAATTTAAGTGCTGAGTAAATAGCGTTAGCTTCAGCAGTAAATATGGAACTAGAGGATGGTAATCGGAGAGTTGCTGCACGGTCTCCAAAAACGGCTGCAGAAGCCACTCTGTCTCCATCCTAAGAGCCATCTGTGTATATTTGCAAGTATTCAGGATGTTCAGATTTAATTCTTGCAAAGTCCTGCTTGATAACCAGAGGATTGGTATCAACCTTTTTGTGTTTGCGTAGTTCAAAATTAAATGTTGGTTTTGGGTTCAGCCATGGAGGTTTTTTGGGAGTTTCTATAGGAGCTATTTCATCTAAATTTATATTAGCAGATTCAAGGTGTGGTTTGATACGAAGACCAAAAGGTTGTATTACGTTAGGGCGTTTTTCATAGTCGGCTTTGTGAAGAGGTTTGAAAACACAGTTGTGAGAAGGATTGGAAGGATACGCTTTAAGCTTTGTTGTATACTGTAAACCAAGTTTAATACGTCTGTCTTCCAAGGATGGTTCATTAGCTGCAACATACAGACTCTCCACAGGAGAAGTTCTGAACGCACCTAATGAAAGACGCAAACCTTGGTGGTGAACGGTATCTAGTAATTTAATGTATGATTTACGGGCGGAACCGTAAATAAAACATCCATAAATCTAGTTTTGACCGAATCAACGATCGATATAAATTTAATAAAACAGTGCTATCCACACCCCAGTCGGTACTCGACACAACTTTTAAAATATCTAATGCCTTTAGGCATTTGCTTTTTAGCATTTTGATATGGGGAAGAAATGAAAGTTTACTATCAAAAATTAAACCAAGGAATTTGGTCTCTTTTACAATAGTTATAGGGATATTGTATAGTTTAAGCTCTGGGTCTGGGTGCATTTTCCGTTTACAACAGAAATGCATCCCGACTGTTTTCGAGCTTGAAAATTTAAAACCATTTTCAACTGCCCATTTTTCGATTCTGTTCAGACATAATTGCAATTGGCGTTCTATGTAATTCATGTTTTTGCCACGATAGCAAATTAGAAAATCATCTACGTAAAGAGATCCATCAATGTTATCTTTTAAAACCTGGGCCAAACTATTTATTTTGATACTAAATAGTGTGACAGAGAAGATGCTTCCTTGCGGAACATCCATCTCTTGTTCAAACGAGTCAGAAAATGTAGAGTTGACTCTAACATTGAATTCACGATCCTTGAGAAAATTCTCAATAAAATTTGGTAAACTTCCTCTCAACCCCATATCAAAAAGATCTTTTAAAATGCCATATTTCCATGTTGTGTCATATGCTTTTTCAATATCGAAAAAGATGGACACTGCATGTTCTTTCTTTAAAAATGCATTTTTGATAAATGTTTCAAAAATTGGATAAATCTCTTTAAGAACTAAATGGTCTATTGTTGTACGACCTTGTCGAAATCCATTTTGGATGTTCGACAGAAGATTGTTCGATTCGAGATACCAAACAAGACGGTTGTTTATCATCCGTTCCATTGTCTTACAAACGCAACTAGTTAATCATAGGTGGTAGTTTCCCCGTTTCCCAAATTTTATTAAAAAGGTTTAAAAGAATTTCCAGAGTTGATAAAGGAAGATGTTTGAGGAGTTGATAATGGATATCGTCAGGACCACATGCCGTGTCATGTGCCTTATCCAATGATTGTTTCAGTTCATCCGTTGTATTCCTCTGTATTTTTAGATTTAAAGTTAAGTTTGTTTCGTTCTTTTTGTACTTTAATTCTCTGGAATGTAGGTCCTAGATTTTTAGAAGAAGAATGTTTCTCAAATGTTTCTCCAATTTTATTTGCAATATCTTTTTCAGATGTTAAAATATCTTGTCCGTTTTTGATGTGATGGACTTTGGCTTTTCTATTTTTACCCTTGATTTTTTGTACCATATTCCATACTTTGTTCATAGGGGTATGGCAATTTAATTTTGAAACAAAGTTACGCCAAGAAGTGCGTCTTCTTTGTTTCAAGGTTCTTCGAGCTTTTGCACGAAAAATGCGAAAATTGCCAAGACTGTCCGTCGTTGGATGTTTATTGAAAAAATACTCTGCCTTTTTACGATTTCTAAGAGCATCATCACAGTCATTGTCAAACCAAGGTTTCCCAGGCCGTTTTGGGTTTGCCGAGGTTTTCGGTATAGATTTAGCTGCAATCGAAAGTAGTTTTTCACTTAATAGGACTTGAGGGATCGAGAACATCTTCAAACAATTCAGATTTCAATTCTTCTGAACATAAATTTTCATAGAGATACCAATCAGCTTTATCAATTTTAAAGCGCTGTGGCTTTTCACCAGTAGTAGAATAAAGATGTTGAAGAATGATGGGAAAGTGATCACTACTACATAAGTCGTCGTGTACTGTCCATGAGAAATCCAACAGTAGGGATGGGTAAGTTATAGTTAGGTCTATAGCTGAGTAAGCCTCATTTCCAGGATGTAAATAAGTGTGTGAACCGTCATTAAAGATACATAAACCTTCCTGCGACATTATGTCTTCAATCTTTTTACCTCTGTCATTCAAAGCAGAACTGCCCCAAAATGAATTGTGAGCATTAAAATCACCTATTATAATAAATGGGGCGGGCAGTTGGTATGTCAAGTTTTTAAGTTGACTAAGACTGGGGTTGTAATTAGGTGGTAAATATACAGAACATAATGTGATCGTTTTATCCAAAGAAATTCTCACTGCAACAGCCTGAAGATCCGTATTTAGATCAACAGTACTGTGGACAGTATCGTTGTTGACGAGAATGGTTGAGCCGCCAGCAGCTCGTTCATTCTCAGGTACATAAGTGCTGTAGAGGGAGTAGTTCTTTACATTCAACGTATCACTTTTCTTCAGGTGTGTTTCCTGAAGACAAAAAGCCGCAGGATTAAAATTTTGAATTAATAAACTAATCCAATAAAATTAATCTTAAAACCTCGGCAATTCCATTGAATTATATTGTTCATTTTAGTCGTATTGGTGAGATATTTTCCTTTCGGGAAACTGAAGGAGGACGAGACGATGATCCACTAACAGAAGAAGACCTACTATGTGGTCGTTCACTTTCGATGTTGTTATCCGGTTCGGATGTATCCATGTGGTTTTTGGCATGGACTGGACGTTTTAGATGTGCCAGTGTCTTCGTCCGAAGACAGGCTTTCAAATCTGTTAGAAGTGCTAACAGCCGATTTGGACTTCTCGAGTCTACTCTGTCTGTGGCTATTTGCACTTCTAGGTGCTTTTTTATTTTCTGCAGTAGACGAACATTCTGCAGATTTCTGTTCTTTGGCTGTAGCAGTTTTAGAGCCAGTTTTCAAATTTGTGTTTTTAGATGATGATTGAATTTTGGAAGGAGATTTGGACAAAGATTGTGTTGACTTGCTTGAATTGAAGCTTTTTTAAATTTTGATGGAGTGATGATTTTTTCTTTCGGTACAGTTTCCACAGCTAATGGTCTTGGGATTTGTGTGTCAATTGGCCAAGTATAATTTGTTTGGGTCTGAACATGCGAGAAAGAGTAAGGTTTTTTAACTTTGTCTGCATATGAGGATGTTGCTGTTGAAGATGTTTTTGATAAGGAAATTTGTTGACTTGCGTCTTTGTACGAAATGTTTTTCTCTGTTTTAAGTTTCAAAATTTCCTTCTCCTTGGTATAAAGTGGACAATCCCGTGAGGAGGCCATATGCGCGTCGCCGCAGTTTGCACATTTCTGTGCATTACCACACTCGGTGCCCTGGTGTCCCTCCTCTCCACATTTAAAAATTTTCAACTTGCCCCTACATTGTTTGGTGCCATGACCAAACTTTTGGCAAGTGAAACATCTAACGGGGTTTGGTATGAATTTGTCCACCTTTATACCAAAGGGGCCAATTTTCAATGATGTTGGAGGAATTGAAATGTTGAAAGTCAATAGAAAAGTAATAAGTTAAACAGCGCTTCCTGATTTTTTTGAAACAAATCTTTGTACTTTTGTGACGCCTTGTGATGATAATTCGTCACAAATTTCCTCATCGCTAACATCTGAAAGATACTGACTTCTGTCTCTCATAATACCACGACTGCTATTAAGAGTTCTGTGGGGAGATGCCGAAACTTTGAATTCTAAAAGTTAAGTAATTGTTAGTAAATTTTCACTCTGAGTTTTGGAAGAAGCTTCAATTAGTAAGTCACCTGATCGCATTCTGGAGACGTTTTTTACTGTTCCAGCAATGCTTTGGATGGTCTTTTGGATAGCAAATGAATTGATTTTTGATATTTGCTTATCAGATGATCCAGTCAACACAATAAATTTCGTCCAACTGTTATCTTCAACTTCTGGAATAGAATTGTCTAGTTTTCTTTTTCTATTTGGAACTGGTTGGTTTACGATTATCAAACCTAAAGAAAATGTAAAACAGTACAAATAGTTAAACAACTTCAGAAGCAAAGAAGTGCTTTACCAAACCCTTCAGGAAGTTTTGAGTTTGATTATTATTCCGTAGTGCGACAGTGTTTTACCAGCAGACTATGCTCCTTGAGCTAGCCGGTAGTTTAGCGGCGAGCACTCTTCGACCCATCTTTCTAAATTACGTGTTGTCTATTCTATCCTTTTCAAGATTGTGGTCTTACAGTTAGTGGTCTACCTGTATTGGGTTTTTTTTGTATGTTTATTATACTATAGGGAAACGGGATAGAGAATGGTCTTTAACATTTCGAAATTTAAACATCTACTATGAAATATACATTTGCATTTTCATAAAATTGTAGAAATCAAAATCTGTGCCATTTAACACTTTCGTTCTACTTTCAACTTAAAGAAGAATGACACATTTAAAAGTTCGCTTTAATTTCTCGCCACGAAAGATGCAGAAGTATGTTTATTCTTCAATGATTGATTGATTGATGGATAAATTATTGTTTAAATCAAGTGAATAATATTTAAACGTTGTCATAAAATTAACAAATTGTCCCAATAAAGTCCTGTCAGGAAACAAAATAAGAATCGACGAGATCACTCGGAAGAGTTTTAATTGCCCATGAAAAGCAGAGAAATGGGTAGGGACAGGAAATTAATCATTCCAATCGTCCCCACCAAGTCTGCTCAATCATCATGAAAATTAGAAGGGTTCTAACGCTGCATAGAGCACACAGTTTCTCTACAATGATTCCGTATTATGAATGACTACCCCGGAGACAAGGTACTCCAGCTATCAACACCAGTCATCTTGTATACGGATCCGCTGGTTAAAAACAAGGTACAAAGTTTTATTTTTTTACACATTAAATAAACTAATTTAGTAACAGATTTCTTAGATCTCGGAGACTCCTGTTCTCCATGTAGAATTAATGTTGGCATTTGCAAAGTGTAGCACTGTGTGCAGAATGGTCTAATACACAAACCACACAAACAGATATCATATAATTTAGAAAGTCAATGAATTTGAAATCAGTAAGTGTATAAAACTTTATATCTTATTTGGGACTGAAAATGCTTCCTTGTGTATATCATCAATTAAATATTTTACCATAACGTGTTAAAAAATTGAGATTTTTCACAAGTAACCCCTAGGTAATTCAAACCAGGCACCCTTGTGACAAAAGTCACCTACATCGCCGTCTTGCGATCCGAAGGATCTCGACAAACGTTGCGGAGCCACTCCCTGTAAGAACTACTACAGAGTTGATGCGGAAAGTTTCTTATACTAGCATTCACTACATGAAAAGTCCGATTTACCAACCAAAGTAAATATATAGTAAACATAAGTAAAGACCGTTATTTACTCATTGTTTACTCTTATGCGCAATTATTTGTTTAATATTTATAACCAACAAATAAAAAAAAAATTGCTGATGTTTTACAAGGGTTAAAAACACCATTGAGACCGCAATGCCATTTGTATAATTGTGGGTGTGTAAATTATGCACAAATGGGTATAAGTAATGGATTTTACAGACGTATGTAAATTTTTGGGAAATATATCGTATTTGACTGGGTAGTAAATTTTTTTATGCCCTAAAAATTGCATACGCAATTAAATGCAAATGGTTGTATTAACAATTATTTAGAACAACGTAAAGAATCAATTTTCCTGTTTATTTGCAACTGTGATAAAAAAATAAGTGCATGTAACATTTTCACAGCATACACAAATGCTTCGCAAATGAAACGGATTTTAGTATATTTACTGCATGTCATAAATGTGAGTGCAATTCTACTTCAAACGGCTTTAAAGCGTTCGAAATGTTTATATTTACAACGTATAGAAAATGAGTGCAAATAAGCATATTTGAACATTAATTCATAATATATAGATATACGCACATTTTTGATGCAATTACTTAAAAACAGCTAGTTCTTAAAAAAATAAATGAGAAAGAATTGCCAGAAAGAGTATTTTATTTGAAAGTATATATATATATTACTCAAATTGATTGAAAAGGTTGGGCGTGGCTTAATTCCGTGACCAGTCAGGTCAATCAAATAGAGTAATAACACTAGGAAACTTCTTTATTTGTACAATATTGATAAATTTTATTATAGAAACAAAAACTGGAATCGAGCGCAAATGAAGTGCGATCTGCTTCGACGTAGCATTGATACACGTAACGATAATTTCTAGTTCATTTTCGACGAATATGTATACGCACGAACAACGGACAGCTGCCAAATGCCTTAAGCTCTCTACCGATAAACCGGTACTGAGCAATAATGTTGCACCAATGATAGAATATTTCACCGTTTCAAATTGAAAACATATCCGACACAGTGGCGTTAATCGATATTCAATATCCCTATATATACTATTCTGTGCATCTTGTATGGGTGTACTAAATGAAACATCTCGTGTTAACTTGGAAATAGTTTGTAGGAATGTCAATCGAGATTTTTTTTCGGTTATAACGAACTTGAAATAACCACATAAATAGTATGGTCACGGAAAAGAACGTCTATTAAATGGTGCCATACCCGCAAAATCTGTTTTATATCGAGACTGTAAATAAATTTGATTGGACAAATATTAATTGAATGATTGACACACGAGATCGATTATCTTATTGATTCACACCAATGTCGTTTTTGCTCCTTTTGATTTCAACAATCACTAAGCAAAGTCTGGGCTCCCCATAGATACACCATGGGCTTTTTAAATTTAAAAAGAAATGTGCCGAAAAAACTTAACAAACCCCACCCTTAAAAGGTTTTTCCGGGAAAGTCGAATATTGCTTTGTAGAGATAATATTACCAATAGAATAGCTCGAATAACTTTCGAGCAAAAGAGAACGGAAAGTGTTCAAAATTAAACCCAGCTGATCAACATTTAAATACAGAATCATATTGGCGCCACACAAACTCTTTTTTTTTATATTTTGAGTTTTCACGCAAAGTTTGGCATTCTAATGCAAAAGTTTGCTTTATTTCGCAAAATTAGCGTTATTTAGCAAAGTATACGTTATTTTGCAAAGTTTGAATTATTTTGCTAAGTTTGAGTTATTTTGTAAAGTTTGAGTTATTTAGCAAAGTTTGCGTCATAACGCAAAGTTTGCGTCATAACGCAAAGTTCATTTTAAATTTATAGATCCAACAAATTCGAAATTTGTAAAACATGGGGAGGACAATTGAGCAGATATAATTAACCTATACCTTGAAAATAAATAGGACACTTCAGCTTATAGAACATTTACCTTAATAAAAAAATCTTGTTGCTATTTTACGTTTCTTTGATTATTCTTTTTTTTCTTCTGCCAATAATTTTTGTCTGAGCGATAATTTTCAATTTGCTACACGAGTACTGTCAAACTTTGCAAAGGGTCACACCATCATCTGAAGTTATACGCTGTATGTTTAAAAAATGGCCACCATTTCTAAGATGGCTACGATTTTGCGTTCAAAATTTGAGGATTCGATATCTAAGGAACTGTCTTCTTACAGAATTTGTTCATATGTAGGATAAATAACTAAATACCGAAGATACTGTGAATTTATTTTATGCATATGCGCATTTCGACAACTTATGTCTCTTCAGTGCAGATAAAAGTATAAATGTTCAATAAGATGAGAAGAGAGAATTTATTTGAAAAGAAATTTCAAAATGACCACGATGTCCGTCTGTTATACAAACGAAAACGATAATAGTATTAATTTAACAGCAATTTTTCATTAGAGGTTCCATGTCGAGTTGTTGAAGGGCTGGAAAATGCTTAGTTGTGTCGTACACAAGACAGAGACATCGGCCAATATTTTATTTTTATGTTATATGTATATGTTATCGGGCTTTGACATGCAGCTGTGTATCGTAAAATATCACCCCTTCAGCCAGATTTTTGAAGCACATGGATGCCAATCTTCGTATTATGGCGATCGGGATGATATGTTGGAAAACTTCAGCTATCAAAAGCCCGGTATGATGTTTATCATCATTTATTTTGTATTTTAGATTTGTAATTTAGGAGGATTCAAATTCTCCTTTAGTTGCGTGGCTTATCCCGACGTACATGTCATTTTGCCTTTTCATCGATTTTCAATCTTGTATATGTTTATATTGGTATTTCATCATTTTATCAGCAAAAGTAAATCTTCTGATCGAAGTTTTAGAAATAATGTTGCACCCCCCCCCCTTTGGGTATTACGATGAAATATCGTTCCTCGGAGCATTTATGACGCCATAGTATGAAAAATATGACCAAGTTTCTGTAGTTTTGCAGACGTCGAGTTAATCTATTTTATACAATTTGTTACTTTAAATGGGGTTTACTCATGACTAAACGTACCTGGTTAAGAAATTTGTTGACCGAGGCCATTGTCTGAGGCTAACCAATACTTGAGCAGGTCCATAAAATCACGAGTAGACCAAAATTTAAAGTAAATAAACGGTTTATGAAATGTAATAAGGAAATTTGTTTTTTGTTGGTTTGAAAGAACTACATTTTCGTACTTGTCCTCACACGGCAAATAAAAAGAAGGGATAAAATTTCAACACTGTTAAACAGTATCTTATATATTCAACAAAAAAGCTATATCTTATTTTTTTTAGCTTCAAAGTAGAAAGTCTAATGACGATCAAACCAAAAACGATGATTTTAGTGCTGATATAACCCTAGAACTAATATTGCATGTCCCACATATCCAGCAAATGGAGTCTATATCAAATTGTTTCTGCTGATGTGTATGCAATTTTGTAAACAGAGCAAAATTACTTTCCAAAAAACTACTTCACAATGTAGTGTTTCAGCAGTCTACCTTATAAAGGCCGGAAGATTGACAACTTATAAGCAATTTCACAGAACTCAGGACTTTCACTTTTTTGTATCTTACTGAGCCCAACGTGTGCATTTAAGCATGGTATCAAAACAAAAGACTTAGTCTGTATCGCTCATCTGACAAAATGCTTCCAAGCCATTAAATAACTGATGACCAATATGTTTGTTTCAACGGCTTCACA
>MJUU01012319.1:39859-52420 GCA_002080025.1 Modiolus philippinarum | reverse complement strand
AATAAAAATATAATTATTTATTTTCATGACAAGTAGGATTAGAATATTCATTTTCACTGACACTTCCAGAATAAACCTTTGCGTAAAATTGCTTTAGTCCAATTGAATAATGTTTACACAGGTTGAGAAAAAATGTAAACAAATTTCTTATTCTGGGTAAAATTGGATAATTGTTTGTCCTAGTTCAGTGTAATTTTTAGGTTCGGTTTTTGATAGTTGAATATACACCTTTACCTAAACATTACCCAGTTTAAGAGGGATTGAAACCACTTAAATACATTAAAGGATACTGAAAAAAATTATAAATTATCAAGAAGATTTGATCTATATACATGAAATCATTAACAAAAATAACTCAAACGCCTGTACCAAGTCAGGATCATTGCAGTTTACGCTTTTGTGCCAGATTTGCACCTGCTTTTGTCTTTTTTTACCATTGGATTTAGACTCTTGACATTGCTGTTTGGTAATTTTGTTATTACCCCCATCTCATATATTATTGAATGAAAGGTTGTCGCAGTGGATTGATGATAACACTTTTCTGTCTGATGAGCAAAATGGGTTTCGTCATAGTAGAAGCACAATTGATCAACTGTCTACTTTAACTAATATTGTTGAAGTAAGAAAGAAATTACGGAAATCTACATTTGCAGCTTTTATCGATTTTAAACATGCTTACGATACTATTAACAGAGACATTTTGTGGTCAATTTGGGTATTTCAAATAATTTTTGTAATGCTATCAAGTCTCTGTATGATAATGTTTTATTATCTGTTAGGGTAAATGGATGGTTTGGTGTGAATAGTGGCTTGAAACAGGGTTGCCCTTTAACGCCCATTTTATTTAATTTATATATCAACGATTTGGCGTCATTCTTGAATTCATATCAATGTGGTATTGACATTAATGGTGAAAAGGTTTGCATTTTACTTTATGCGGATGATGTTGTTATTTTAGCAGAGGATGAAAATGAATTACAAACACTCCTTAATGCTTTATCGTCATGGTGTTCTGATAATTGTATGAATATTAACTTAGTTAAAAGTAATATTGTGCATTTTAGGACACCCAGTATCGCACGGTCAGAGTTTCAGTTTAAGTGTGGAGGTCGTATTGTAAATTATTCATGTAATTATACATATTTAGGACTAGTGCTGAACGAGTTTCTAGATTACAATGTCACTGTAAAAGCTGTTGCTCAGTCGGCTAATCGGGCCCTAGGACTGGTCATAGCTAAATGTAAAATTATGGGTGGTGTCCAGTACGGAGTTTTCAATAAATTGTATAAAAACTTAGTATGTTCAGTTATAGAATATGGTGCTGGTATATGGGGTGTTAAAAATTATTCCTTTAATAATAGCATACACCATAGAGCAGGGAGATTTTTTTTTAGGGATGGGTAAATATACGCCAAACGATGCAGTGCTGGGGGATATGGGATGTTTTCCCTTTATCCACAAACAATGGAAATGTGTAACTCGTTTATGGTGCAAGCTCAACAATATAAGCTCAAATCGTCTTAACAGAAAAGTGTTTATTTGGGCACATCAGTTGAGCACAAAACATAAATGTGTGAAAAACTGGACTTTTTACATAAAAAGGGCCTATTGCGACCTAAATCTCAGTCACTTCTGCTAGAAAGAAATTGTCATTTTTGTAAAACTTTTATTGAAGATGAAGCCCATGTTTTACTGCACTGTCCACTTTATAAAGAAGTCAGAAAAGTTTTATTTAGGGAAGCTGAATTTTATGAAAATGATTTTAAGAATTTTAATGATGAACAGAAATTAGTATTTTTATTCTCTGATGAAAATGTTTTAAAAGCATGTGCCAGAGCCTGCTATATGATTTTAAATATTCATAGAAACTTCTTATTTTGTAAATAATGAATTTAAAATGTCTTAGTGTATGATTTTTTTTAATTAAGGTTAAATAGTCTCTTATAATTCTGTATAGAATGGCTCTCATTTTTATGTTTTATATGTGTATTGTTATACAAGTTTTATATGTGTATTGTTTTATATGTTTTATATTGTATGTATATTATGTATAATTATGAGAGATGAGACTTTAATAAAATATTGAATTGAATTATATTCCTGACAGCACGCCTGTTAAGCTCTAGTATATCTGATAGGTAGTTTTAGTTCCCTCTGTTTATCTTCTGATAGTTCACGGTTTTTCTTTAAGATGACTTGTAGTAAAAAGAAATAACAGGTGAAATAAACATATATTTGGTGATGCTTCATTTTAATCTTGAGTGTAAAATGCCGGAAGAGAAAATTCCTAGATATTTGCTGAACTATGGGGATTTTAAACTTACCATGAACATTGTTTGTTTAATTTCCTCTTGTTGTGTTTTGATAGCGTTTACCCATCTGGCTGTTTCCACCTTGTCCTGGCCTGCAATATAAGAGGCGTTGATATACTGAGGGAGGGGCAAAACAACGATAGTACTACACCGAAGGAACAAGTATTACGTCCATTTAAACTTGCAAAAAATACAAAAGAGGATAAATGACAAAGACACAAAATGTTTTTATAGAATATACGAAAGTCACAAACATGATTAAACTGAAGAACTCACAGTGTGAAATCTCACCAAATCGAGAGTGCAATCTGTTTTAACTGAAACTCTTTTTGTTTAAATGTTGGCAGTATTTAGAATATTTTATATGGTATCTTGTTTGGAAACAACTTTGGTGATGCCCTTGTCCTTTGAACTGCTATTTTAATATCTATTTTTTTCTAAATTTTATTTAAAATTTTGAATTATATCCATGTAATTAGCTCTATCCTTTGCTAATTTTGGTTTTTCGTTTAGATCTTATTGGTTATTTGCTAACATATTTCGGTTTTGGTATTCCAAATATGTGGTAATATTGATTTATACTGAAAGGTAATAAAGTGTCCAGTTGACCATCTAAATACAAACGAAATGTACAGTAAATTGTCAGTGACGTATGTGTTTTGTTGTCAATTGTAAAAAG
The DNA here is from genome assembly GCA_002080025.1 of Modiolus philippinarum. NCBI lineage: Eukaryota > Metazoa > Mollusca > Bivalvia > Mytilida > Modiolidae > Modiolus > Modiolus philippinarum. Next base: position 49,429 of record MJUU01012319.1, on the reverse strand, counting down.
TATCATTTACCCAAATACATTTCAGATATGCCCAAAAAAACCAATTGCATTTACTATGATTTAAAAGCTTTACAATATCATTCATATAGCTGAGGTACAAAAAAGGAGATGGAGTAAATGTACAAAGAAAAAAATTCCATGTGAATACAGGGTATTCCCGTTTTCAGGAATTGAAGGATTGTGGGTAAAAGTATTGTTGCAGTATAACAAATCAGGGTACATTTCCAACCAATGAGGTACCGTAATTTACATCATCGACCAATCATATTATTTTCAAGTATCCCTACCCACAATGCATCAGATTTTGATCGGAGAAGTTTTCTTCATCTTGATATCTAGCATATGCTTCTCTGATACAAAATCTTCAAATTTGACATTACTGTATATATCCGTGAAAAATTGCTTTTATGCCTCTTGTGTAAGATTTTTAATCGTACTAACTATGAATTTCCTAAATGGAAATATTTCAAGATGAAAAGTTTCTGATATTTTGCTATATTAGTACTTTACGGCATGGAACAAATAATACAATTAATAAATTGGAAGCTCATGAAGAAAATGACCACAAACCTTAATATTCAAATGATATCTCAATTTCTATTATAAGTGCAGAATTTATGTCATGACATACCTCTAAGACAGTACTTTTCTCCACTGTTAGTTTTGATTTTAAATGTACAGTCATCATTTTTAACATCTACGTCCGATAGCTGTAACGAAATTAAAATGATTCATAAGTAGAAAGTCAAATTTGAAGATATTTTTAGGGGACAACCATTTGATTTTCAGGGGGGGGGGGCTTGGGCGATTTTGCCTAGAAAAATTAATTTATTTTCATGAAAATTTCGAACGAATTATTTATTTTCACAAAGTGTCTCATCAAATTATCTATTCAATTTGAAACAAAAAAATTATTCTTCTAATCAACATTAAATTATTTATTTTCATGACAGGTAGGATTAAAATATTTATTTTCACTGGCACCAAGGTTAAATTATTTCAAGCTTTGCGGAGTTTTACTTAGCACGTTTAAATGGAGTGGTCGGAGAGACTTGGATTGTTTATAGGTAGACACTGCTGTATTGCAGTCTAAACTTACCGCTATATATATTCTACCTTTAGGGTTAATATCTTCATTCTCAGGTTTTGTCTGCAAAGAAAATAAAGACATATATAATCAAAAATGAATCAAAGGATGACTTTCTTCGAAACATCCAGTTACATGTATAGTGTTAAAAATATTGAATTATAAACTTTATGATATACCTATAGTTGTACAAGGAGCAGATATAATTTTTTAACTTTTTGGCACCTTTGCTGCATGCTAATTAGTAGTCCAAATTGAGAAAGCAATGAACATATACAGATGCGTTGTTTTGGGTCGTTTTAATCTGCAGATGGGATGTTGTCTCCTTGACATATACCCTATTTCCTTTCTTTTTCATTTATATTGTAGACTACCAAATCATTAGATATCATTCGCCCAAGTTTAATATTTCAGTGCTGACCCTTTTTCGATTACTAGTAAGCTCTGTCCCGGGCTAATTTTGGATTTAGATTAGTTTTTGTTTTCTATTTTGACTTTTTTCCGTGTTTGTTCTTCCTGATATTTTGATTTGATCAAACTGAAGAGACATAAAGACTTTCCATCTGCCCAACTCAAATAAAAGTGACAACAAAAGTCCGAAGCACATTCAGAGGGATAGACCAAAAAGGGAATCTATTGGACGAACGATAATCATAGAACTCGCATATCTAACCGCAGCACAAATTAGCTGATAATTTGATGATTATGTGATTTCCTGATATTTATAGCTGGTCACTTGTTTATGGCAGTACTCAAGCAATGGTTGAAGAAACTGTCGTTTAAATTTCTGCTTGTCATGCAATGTACCTCTTTGCGTTGAGATAATTGAAGAATCTTCCAACCAAATAATCCAAAGGGGATTCAAACAAATTAGGGACCGACCATTTAACTTGAAAAGGGGGGGGGGGGGGGGGGGGGGGCTATGGTTTTTCTTAAAAAATATTTTGGAGCTGATTTTATGTGAAAAAAACTTTTGGCTGCCAAAATAATGAAAAAAAATTCTGAAGGAGGCTTTCTGCCCAAAAAAAAATAAAAAATATTTTGTTGATACACGTGAAAAAAATAATAAATTTTCTGTCCAGAAAAAAAAAACCACTCCCCTCCTCCTTTCAGGTTAAATGGTCGGTCCCTTATTACTATTTTTTTTCAAATTTATTTTAATTCTACACATTTTTTGTTGAATTTATATATTTTTTAATAATGACGTACTCGTCTTGTTGCAAGTGTATATGAGAGTAAGTGCTATATTAAATCTGATAATTCTTAATCTAATTCAAACAAGGAAATGCCATCCCCGGAACCCGATTCTTAATCTGAAAATGCAAGCTGTAATGACGATCTGTAAATTTTGCAATAAATAAGGTAATTAGATATGCGGTTATCTAAATGACTATCATTCTGATATTTCCTTGTTAAATTCTTTTAAGTTACTTAACACGCATACACTTGAACATCAAGTCTTCCCAAAGCAAAAACACACATAAATACTGTCCATGCAATTTTCGATGCAAAGTTTACCTCATAGTACTGCAGAAATCCCTTGTCAGTTAAAACAAACCATTTTTCCTGGAAACCTCTCAAAACGGATATTTTCTTTTTCAAAATTCCTTCCATTTATTTTATATGAAACCTGTTTGATTGTTAACACTAAAGAAGGATGCATTGATTCATATTTGTTTAAGTCGGTTAATCTGACTGTTAAAATTTTATAATCTTTCATAAAAGCCGGAATTCGGATATACTTATTCTTATGTATGGTATATTGCAGGGCGTGCACCGTGTTATTAATTTATATACTTTTTAAAAACGTATGAAAATGAATACCATAAACGGTTTGTTAGTCTAATAACTTAAAGGTCGCAGTATAGGCCTGTTGTTTTTGTTTTCCCAACAGGTCTTTCATGTTTCTACACATAAAATGTTGAATTCATTTTCTAGTTTAAAGTTGTATGTAAATGTTGTGATGGAAGTTTTCAAAAAAAATTTAAGTAATCAAAAACACACTTCTCAAGAAATAATGAATCGTGCTTTATTTTGTGACGTTATTTGTTCATCTATTTTTTTTTCCTTTCTTTGTGTGTCATGTTACTCATTAATTTATCTGTTCCGCCATTTTATTGTCATGTTGTTCATTGTTTTTTTTATTCTGGATGTTTCTCTCTTTCTTTTTGGCTTTGTTATTTTGTTTGCAAATGTTCTCATTAACCAAAACTTATTGATAAATGGCTAATCAATGAATACCGTTCAGACAATATAAGAATAAGAGTGATTTTGATGTTGATGCAAGATAGTTTTGATATTACAATTTATAATTTGTTTGTAAACAACTTACCATGTTTTGCGCTGTCTCCAACTTTGTTCCCACTATATTGCCATATTTTTTTTATATCTTTTGTGGCATTGCTTCTATTTGTGTTCCCACTATAGTGCCATGTTTTTTGATATTTTTTGTGACATTGTCTGTATTTGTGTTCCCACTATATTGCAATTTTTTGGAAATTATTTGTGACATTGTCTGTATTTGTGTTCCCTCTATATTGCCATGTTTTGGGTATTTTTGTGACATTGGTTCTTTTTTTGTGTGTTCCCACTATACTGCAATTTTTTGGAAATTATTTGTGACATTGCCTGTATTTGTGTTCCCACTATATTGCCATGTTTTTGGATATTTTTGTGATATTGTCTCTTTTTGTATTCCCACTTCATTGCCATATTTTTTTACATTTTTATAAAACCGCAAAAATCTTGCGGTCGTATTATGGTATGGCGCAATCGTCGGGGTCTGTGGACAGCAGAACTTTAGTTCTAGTGGACGGATTCTTATCAAATTTTTAATATGATGTTTCTTAGCACATACTTAAGCCCGGGTTTTAGTTTCGCGTTTCTTGCCCCACCCGTTTCAGAAAAGGGCCAAAAGGGGCTAAATTAGGTATTTTCTTGTCTGTGGACGGCATAACTTTTGTTCTAGTGTACAGATCATTTTCAAATTTTTGTATGATGTTTCTTGGCACATGCGTAAGCCCGCGTTTTAATGTCGCGTTCCTGAAAAAGGGGTTGAATTAGGTATTTTCGTGTCTGTGGACAACATAACTTTGGTTCTAGTTGACGGACTGTTTTCAAATTTTAGTTTGATGTTTCTTGGCATATTCTTAAAAACCATTTTTTCCTTTTGTTTGTGGTTCCATCCATTTCAGAATTAGGGACCCAAAAGGGATAAATTTGGTGTTTTCACATATTTGACAGTAGAATGCTAAGTATTTATCAGATTTTGATGGCGTTTCCTTAAGTGTATTCCTTAGAAAATTTCCAATCTGTAATTTGCCAACGGATTTCATGTGGCATATACCGTCCACGAGATAAATGGGGCCCAAATGGGGCGAATTTCAAAAAAAAAATTATAATTTTTTTAGTCCGATTTTGATGCAGTTTTTTGCAAGGATTATGAAAAATTAACAAAGCCCTGTACCATCAGATTTTGTATAACTTGTATGAGGGTCCCAAATGGGGACGAAATTGCAAACATGCAGATTACTAAAATTTTTATTTTTCATCTGATTTCAATGGGATTTTTTAGAGAAGTTACACGTACCATGGTTCTCTATTGGTTTTGTCTCAGGGTTAGAAAATGACAATAACCAATTAGTTTCATAACAGATCCTTCAAAACATATACCTCACTGACTGTGTGACGGGTGCTGTATGCAGAGCAGGACATGCTTACCCTTCCGGAGCACCTGATGTCACTGTTTTTTGAGAGTTCACACTGTTAGTGCTTTAGTTTTTTGTGTTGTATATGTAATGTTCGTGTGTTTTGTGGGCATGTGGTGTCTTTGGTCTTCCGTCTTCTGGTGTTCTTGTTTTTGCCTTGTCTCTGGACTTTGATTTATGTAATGTTGTGCTTTGTTCCTTCGGTATTCTACTGCCGTTGTTTTTTTTCTTTAGACTCCTCGCATTGTAGGCTTTCAGCAGTATGTCAACAGATTTGGCATTACTCTTATTGTTCTGAGCTATAAGGGTTCAAAGGGACCAAAATTGCAATTATTAGAAATATGTGAAATCTATATTTTTCATCAGATTTTGATGGGATTTTTTTTTCTTTGGATTATTCTCATTGTAAGCTTTCAGAAGTATGACAATAAATTTTGCGTTGCTTTTACGTTTTCCAAGCTACAAGGGATCAAAGGGGCCAAATTGCAATATTTCAAAATATGTGATATCTTTATTTTTCATTGGATATCAATCTGAGTTTTTTCTTTGGATTTATCTTGATGTAAGCTTTTAGTTTGTAGTCAACAGATTTTGCTTAGTTCTTAAGATATCCTATTAATAAGGGATTAAAAGGGCTAATTTTTATTTAAACCAGATTGTGTCCAGTTAATTAATGTGTCAATGTCCTTATTGCATCCAGCAAACTACTGTGTCCACATTCCTTTTAGTTTACACTTGTTTAAATTTCAGTGGTCAACATGCTGCAGTCGTATCATGCTGCGCTCAGCGAAGCCCTTTACTGTGATATTGTCTCTGTTTGTGTTCCCACTATATTTCCATGTTTTTGGATATTTTTGTGACATTGTCTCTATTTGTGTTCCTAATATATTGCCATGTTTTTGGATATTTTTGTGACATTGTCTGTATTTGTATTCCCACTATACTGCCATGTTTTGGGATATTTTTTGTGACATTATTGTCTCTATTTGTGTTCCAATTTTATTGCCATAATTTGGACATTTTTGTGATATTTTCTCTATTTCTGTCCCCACTATATTGCCATGTTTTTGGGTGTCTTTTGTGTCATTGTCTCTGTGTTTCCACTATATTGTCATTTTTTTATATTATTTGTAACATTTTTTGTGACATTGTCTCTATTTTTGTTCCAACTTTTTGTCATAATTTGGACATTTTTGTGATATTGTCTCTTATTTCTGTCCCCACTATATTGCCATGTTTTTGGACATTTTTGTGACATTGTCTCTATTTGTGTTCCCACTATATTGTCATGTTTTTGGATATTTTTTGTCTTCTTTGATGTTTTCACTATATTGCCATGTTTTTGGATATTTTTTTGACATTGTCTCTATTTGTGTTCCCACTGTCATCTTTCTGGATATTTTTTTGTCTTCTTTTATGTTTTCACTATACTGCCATGTTTTTGGATATTTTTGTGACATTATCTCTATTTGTGTTCCCACTATATTGCAATGTTTTGGACATTTTTTGTGACATTGTGTCGTTTTGTGTTCCCACTATATTGGAAAAAGAAAAGGATATGGAGTGAATGTACATGTGACAAAAACGCACACGATACATAGAAAACTCCAGTGTATCAAGGACAGGGCTTTTATTCCTGTCTACATCTTGATGTCGTCTGAAGGTCTTTAAGTAGAGGTGAACGATTCACCCCCTTTTTGGATATTTTTTTGTGACATTGTCTCTATTTGTGTTCCCACTATATTGCCATGTTTTAGGATATTTTTGTGACAGTGTCTCTATTTGTGTTCCCACTAATGCACTATACTGCCATGTTTTGGGATATTTTTTTTGACATTGTGTCGTTTTGTGTTCTAACTATATTGCCATGTTTTTAGATATTTTTGTACATTGTGTCTATTTGGGTTTCCTCTATAATGCCATGTTTTTGGACAATTTTTTGTGACATTGTCTCTATTTGTGTTCCAATTTTAATGCCGTACTTTGGACATTTTTGTGATTTTCTCCTATTTCTGTCCCCACTATATTGCCATGTTTTTTTGGACATTTTTTGTGACATTGTCTCTATTTGTGTTCCCACTATATTGTCATGTTTTTGGATATTTTTTGTCTTCTTTTATATTTTCACTATATTGCCATCTTTTTGGATGTTTTTGTGACATTATCTCTATTTGTGTTCCCACTATATTGCAATGTTTTGAATATTTTTTGTGACATTGTGTCGTTTTGTGTTCCCACTATATTGCCATGCTTTGAATATTTTTTGTGTCATTGTCTCTATTTCTATCCCAACTATATTGTCATGTTTTTGGATATTTTTTGTGTCATTGTCTTTTTTTGTGTTCCCACTATATTGCCATGTTTTTGAATATTTTTTCTGTCATTGTTTCTATTTGTGTTCCCACTATATTGCCATGTTTTACATATTTTTTGTGACATTGTCTCTATTTGTGTTCCTACTATATTGCCATGTTTTTGGACATTTTTGTGAAATTGTCTTTATTTGTGTTCCCACTATATTGCCATGTTTTTTGGACATTTTTGGGATAATGTCTCCATTTGTATTCCCACTATTGCTATTTTTTGGATATTTAAGTTTAGAGTTTCCCCAGTTCTGTCCACCTTTGCCTCGGGACTCGTTTGCCGATACATTTCAGATCTGTCAGTTTCCGTATGTTATCTATACTAAAGACATCAAGAACATCAAAGTAACCATCAGTTATGCATTTGAGTCAGTTAGAGCTATCAGCAATTCACTTACTTTATATTCTAGTTTAAAATTCGGCAAAGTGATTAATGTTAAAATGGGACTCGGCAGGTGTTCTGTTGATGACGTCGGTTGAATTGATTAGTTTTTGTCTAATGACTCTAATGGTCTACTAACATTGAACACAGAATACAGTACAAGCAATACTTAATACTGTATGTAAATTAACTTTTAAAGGAACAGTGGCAGATTTAGATGGCGGGTGGGCCCGGCCTCCCCCTTAGGTCGGAAAATATTTAAATTCCTAGAGTTTTTTTTCAATTGGGTTCCGCCACCCCCCCCCCCCCCCCCCCTATTTGAAAAAAATATTTGTCGGGCCCCCCTTAGCAGAAGTTCTGGATCCGCCACTGAGGAAAACTGACCGTTCATCTTTTTTCTTCGTTTTGATGTATTCAATGTCATATAATGTGCAATGTGGGGAAGCAATTGAAATAATTTAGTCAGCTTTGACAGCAGTAAGGGGACGACCATTCGATAATGAGGGGGACCCTTGGAAGATTTATTTCTGTCAGATTATTTATTTTCTGATATGAGCAAGTCAGAATTTTTAATTTTTAGTGTTACCAAGGCCAGAATATTTATTTTCTTTTGCCTTTTCAGGGCAAGATTATTTATTTTGTTTTTATTTTTCATAGAGAATAAATCTACTCTTGAAACCTTGCAGTGTCCATCATATTTATTTGCAATTAAAATTACCCTATCTTATGACAGTACTGACAAACTATAAAGCCACAAAAAGTATTGTCTTTGTGATGCCAAGCATATAATGTGTAGTTAAAGACATATTACGTTATTGCGTTATTTTCAATGATGCTATTTGCTAAATTTTTCACTACTGGGTCCTATCACAATACTTCACAAACGCCAACAACAAGTACTTAATCAGATGGATTCTTCATCTCACACTATCTACATACAGAAAATGGCTATAGAAAAATATATTGAACTATAAATAAATAGCTGGTCAATAATTGACGACAGCAAATAAAAAGGTGAATTACAAAATCAACTGATTATCCAAAATGTAGACTTACAACTTAAACCTTGTATGAGTACGCATAGAAAAATTCAGTCAAATACTGAACTGTATAGAAATCAGGAATAAACTACAGCAAGTAATTAATCGAATGATTAATAATCCATCTCTACGACATGAGTTGAAATTCAAAAACACTAAGAATTTCAAAAAAGAAGTGAAATTGAACATCAAAAGGTATGTGATGAGAATAGAAATTCGCACATACTGATTTTTCAAAACATTAATCAAATTGTTCCGTTCAAATCAACTGAAAAACATGTTGATATTTTTTACAAATGAAATAAAAGGGACTACTGGAAACACCTACAATGGCTGAAAATTATAATTACATGCCACAATCTGCTAGGGAACTACACAGGAAAAACACAAATAAGACAAAAGACAAACGTAAACAACGATAGGAACTCGGGACAGCCAGACTTGGTACCGACACTAGCAAAAGCCAGCGGTAGGGTCAAAACGGTTTTTGGGTACACAAACCTCCCCTTTATCTGTCCCGTTTCCCTATAGTATAATAAACATACGAATAAAACCCAATACAGGTAGACTACTAACTCCATGACCACAATCTTGAAAGGAGAGAATATATGACAATACGTAATTTTGAAAGATGGGTCAAGGGGTGCTCGCCGCTAATCTGCCGGCTAGCTAAAGGAGCCTAGTCTACTGGTAGAACACTGTCGAACTACGGAAGAAAAATCAAACTCAAAACTTCCCACAGGAATTAGTCAAGAATCATATATTTCAGTAGACATCGGCAGTATCAGTGTATGTAAAATTTTCAGGTCACTTGATCTCAAAGCTAATTTAGCGGATGCAAGCAGAGTATCTTGTCAATATCCCCTATTACGCAAAGAATGTAAGTTACGTCCCGGCTTTTCTGGAATTTTAATTAGTTTCTGGCATTTTTAACAACATTACCGTAAAAACGGGGATTAGAAATGCCCTTAGTAATAAGCTGTTTGCGAGT
>MJUU01012319.1:0-38985 GCA_002080025.1 Modiolus philippinarum | reverse complement strand
ATCCCTTTTATCATATATTTTAGTTATAATTTGCCAGCGTCAAGCAGTAGATCTTAAAAAATGATCTGTCAATGCGTGCAATAAATAGGTGAATGGTCCAACAAAAAGTATTGTGAATTCAATGAAGTCAATCTGCAATAACAAAAGCGGCTGACCACTGATGAGACCCACCGCTAATTAAAATAAATTGTTGAAAACCCTATTAAAATAATGAAAGAAACAACAGGAGCAAGTGTGGACCCAAATTGATGTCTTGCCCGTTCCTATTTGGTTGCAAAATTGATGAGAAACTCAAATTCACTAAATCAGAAAACTAAACATATTCTCTAGACTGTGAAATAAGAGTAACTGACAAAAGCAATATAGCAGACTGTTATGTATCACCCAAAACTAAAATGTCAAATATCAGTGACCTACCACTGATAAATACTGAAAAACCAAACATATTCACTAAAGCCAAATTGCAGGCTGTCATGTTCCATCCAACATGTCTAAGACAAACCCTCATACCAACTTTTGATTTTGACCTTACATTAATAGATACTGGGGAACTTAACATGACCACTGGACCATGAAATCGAGGTCACAGACAAAAGCCATATAGCAGACTGTCATGCACTACCCAAGACCAACCCCTATACCAAATATCATTCACCTACCACATATAGTTACGGAGAAAATGACCTAACCACAAAAACTTAACATGTTCACTAGACTGTGAAATAACAAAATACCGAAGTCACTGTGAATTTACTTTCTGCATATGCGCATTTCGACAACTTATGTCTCTTCAGTGCAGATAAAATCTAAACGTTTGGAAGACCATAAACTCAAAGATATGTAAACACTGATAGAGAACAAACAACCAAAATGATCTGAAATTGAGGTCAAGGACAAAAGCCATATGGCAGACGGTCATGTACTACCTAAGACCAACCCCCATGCCATATATCATTGACAAACCACGTATAGTTACTGAGAAACTAAACTAAGCACAAAAACTGAGCATGTTTATCAGACCGTGAAACTGAGGTCATAGACAAAAGCCATATAGCAATGCAAACTGTCATGTGCTACTCGAGACCAACCTTTATACCAAATATTATTGAACTACCACTTGTAGTTACTTAGAAAATAACCTAATCACAAAATTAACTTAACGTGAAAGTTTACGCCGTCGCCATTATACTTTGTACGCATATGTCTCGCTTTCTGCGCCTTTCGTCGTGGGCGAGACAAAAATGAACTATGTGATGACCGAAATACACAATCACTGGTCAGAATCAAATGTTACTAAAACAACTAAATAATACTGGAAATACAATACAAGATAAGCTCTCAATAAATGAATAGGACAGCATAAAAGAAAAACTCCCAAATGTGCAAAACAAATGCTTGTCACTATGGAACAATACTTATGGTGCCTTTTGAGTTTGTCAGTACTGAGATATATAGGACTCAGTGATTTTACTTCACTTGTGAAAAATTTAGCAACTAGCTTAATTGAATATAACGCAGTAAAACAATATGTATTCAACTACACATTACATGCTTGGCATCATAAAGACAATACTTCTTTTGGCTTTTGAGTTTGTCAGTACTGAGATAAAATTGGGTAACTTTAATTGCAGGTCGCGAGCGAAGCGATCGAAAAAAATCAAGTCATGATATTATTTTACAATTATTAGCAGAGGACAGATTATTTATTTTCAAGTATTACATGAGGAAAGATTATTTATTTTCCACAGTGCTTAGGCAAGAAAATTTATTTTCAGTTCAAAGAGGGACAGATTATTTATTTTCAAAATCTTCCAAGCCCCCCCCCCTCAAAATCAAATGGTCGTCCCCTAATGAATCTTGGTATAGACTCAAATGAGGAGGGTGACACGGTTTTGGGAAATGGGAAAAAGGGGTAAAAAATTTAGGGAAATGGGAAAAAAGATGAAAAAATTAGGGAAGTGGAAAATAAAAAAATTTCGGGAAATGGGAAATTTAACCACCATAAAAATAAAAAATGATTAAAAAATCAAAAGTGTTCGATTTTAAAAGGTATTTATCACCAGCTCAACTTCTTGGTTGTTCCTATGGGCTCTTATAATTTGGGTTGTAAAATCTTTTGGTTTCTCTTAAGCTTTTCCAGACATCAATTGGTAGATAAAGAGATTTAACTGAAGGAAACGAAATTATTCTCACAGAAAGAACTATGAAGAAATGCATGAGTATCTTGACAAACACAGCAATGATGACAATGAAGAACAATGAACATGAGTCTAATGTTCCCATGATAAATCTTTCCGAATCATCTGTTAGCAAGCAACGGTGGAAGAGTCTATTTTGTTTGGTCACATTTTATTCACTATCATTGACTTGAGTGAGCAGTGACATTAACCTAAATAGTCATGTAAATGTGTCTCATCTTCACTTTATCCTCTTGTTTATCTTGAATTGATATTTTTTCAGCTATTGGATAATGTAACAATGACAATTGATAAGGTTAATAATGTATTCCAAACTTCCTGTCGTGCTTGATGTCTATTTATCACAAAGATTTTCAACTCAACTCCTCTGATACTACTCAGCAGAACTTAATGATGTAGCAAGCACCACGTGTAGTTGTGCATATTACCTTTTATCATATTACTGACATTTGACCAATCATGGCAGGAAAGACGTATGGAAACTCCTTTACAAAAAGTACTCTTGTACGTCATTCTGATCCGTTTAAAATATGGCCGCCAGTGCATAGATAGATTAACATTTGACCCGTTGGAAAACATCATAAGCTCAACTGGCTATAGCCAGGGTGAGTTTTTGCCTTCTGCCATAACTTTTCGTCTGTCGTCCGTCCAAACTTTTCATTCAAAGATCTACGTCTCTGAAATTTTTGGGCCAATTGACACCAAACTTGGCCACAATAGTTTTTAATAGATGGTCCTCTGCCAAATGTTTTTTAGGTTCTCGCCATATCCAAGATAGCCGCCAGCGGGGAACATAATTTTAACATTGGACCCTATGCGAAAACACATTTCAAGATCTCCTTCTCTGAAATTGCCGAGCCAATGGGAACCAAACTTGTGAGTGGTTCCCTTGCAGGATAAGAGTTTTTAACGTTCGCGCTATATCCAAATATGGAACATACTAGTAGTTTTAACATTGGACACATTCCAAGATCTCCTCTGAAACTGCTGAGCCAATTGGAACCAAACTTGGTCACGATAGTCTTAAGGTCGTCCCATGTAAAAAAGATGTTTTTTACATGTATGTCCGCGCTATATCCATGATAGATGCCAGCAGTAAACAAAGTTTAACATTGGATTCTATATGAAAACACATTCAAAGATCTTCCATGCAACTGCTTACCAAATTGGAACCAAACTAGGCCACAATAGTCCTTTGAAGATCCCCTGCAGAAGAGGGAACCAAAGTTGGACCCAACTGGAACACGTTAAAGGGTCTTTTCCTTTGAGAACACGCTAAGCAAAGTATAACCATAGTTTAATTTAGATCATTAAACAAAGACTGTCTGTGTTAGCCAGGGTCCAGTTGAGCGATACAAGCTCTTGAGAGCCTCTTATTTTAATTAATCTGCTCTGAAAGAATAATATCAAATTTGACCAAACTGTACTGTAATAATATATGAAGGGTCCTTTACGAAGTATGCTTATTTATTTTGGATACGACAAAAATACATGTCCGCGAGCGTAATACATAACTTAAAACTAGACCCTTGCGGAAAATCATATTTTGATAATCTCCTCTGAAACCATAGAAGCAAATTCAACTAAACTTTACAGGGATAATTTATGGAAGGTATTTTACAAAACAAACTCTGTGATCCACTTAAAAAGATGACCGCACGCGAGGAACATACTTTAACCTTACACCAAATAACTAAATACCGAAGTTTACTGTGAATTTAAATTCTGCATATACGCATTTCGACAACTTATGTCTCTTCAGTGCAGATAAAATATAAACGTTTGGAAGACCATCAACTCAAATGAGACAAACATTATCAGCTGCTATGAAACGTTTGGAGTAAATTTGACCAATACGTACTGGAATGATGTATGGATTGTTTCTTTACAATGATTGTTCAAATGAATCTTGCAGACAAAAAGACAAGGCAGACAGCATGGAATATTGATTTAACATTTTAGCATATGAGAAAATCATATTTTGATTATGTCCTCTCAAAAAACTAACTGAAGCAAATTCAACCATAATTTAGAATAATGCATGGCAGCCCCTTGATAACAAATATCCCCTAGTGGTCCATAAGATTGTGATGGCGACCGTAATTCTTGTGCATTGACGACTTCAAGTTATTGGTAACATATCCTTGTTTAAGTAAACTATTTGTGAACGACCAGTCTCTGTTAAAGAAGTTACTGTATGGACCACATTCCCTTGAGTAGAAAATAAGTTTGGAGAAATAAGATTCATATGCTGGTGCTGTTTAATGTATACAAAGAAAGGAGAAGGTGACTATTTAAAGGTGAAGTAATCGCGTTTGTGATACAGCCTGTAGTTTTAAGTGTACATTTTTTGTCAATTCCATATGATGGTCAAGAAATAACATCGAATTGGAATTGTTGTCGTATCTTTAATTGTGAGCTCTTTTGGTTAGAACAGTTCAGGGAAATCGCCAAAGCTAGGGTTCTTTAGTGAAAAAGTATGCTCTATATAACGGAGGCTAAAATAAAATAATTGGGTTTATTTTTTATCTTTAGTTTGAAAAACCCCTCCAATTTGTTCAGCCTTTGTACAGTGGAGAAACATATCAGCTGAAAGAGATGCAAAGTTTATGGCAATTGGAATTTCTTTAGTCTGTTGAAAACAAGTCCTCCAAACTTACAAATATACTGCGGATTACGAATAGTTCTTTCTCTGTATATTTTTTCTCAAATTCGTTGTCGTATTTCACAAAGTATGCTTGTTCTCTACCTATAACAATGTACTGATATCTCTGTTGCTCTTATGGGTGAATCATCTATGTATTACTAGTAAATCTTTCAGCCGAGATTTCAGTCGTTCATGAGATATGGTAGTATATAAGTGCAGAGTAGTCAAAAGTTTAAAAGCTGTTACAGTATGAAAATGATCTAGAGTTCAAGATTCCAAGTACATCTTTAGTTTTTACAACATTGACATTTTGTTACTACGGCTTCTTGAAAAGCAAGTATCAAAATATATCTGGAGGTCCTCTTTTACAGCTGTCAAGATGGAGGTTAACAGCTTAGAAATAGGTTTTGTAGAACATTTTGCAGACCTAGTGGCGGACCATTGTTTGTATAAGTATTAGTTATTTTTATTTTTTTTTGTATCCAGTACAAAGAGTGGAGATTATTGTTTTCATCCCTGGCCGAAATCCCAAAGGAAAGCAAAACAAATAAAATTTATGACTATAATATCTCCTCCTTAGACAGCGTAGTACCTGTGTAAAATGGATTGCTCTAAGAATTACCAATTCCAAGTTCTTTCGCTGTCATTATGTTTACATATTCAAGAAAGGGTATGGGTAAACCCATATCCAATGATACTCGATTGCGTGATCAGTGATGCCATTCTGCATATAAATCCTTACCCCACTGGCATCAGAATTTCTGTCGAATTTGGCACACATGATATGTCGTATTTGAAATCTGCCTGTTTCATGCAACATTTATCATTAAAAAAATACAAAAAAAAATAAAAGGATACAGAGTTCCGCCAACCAATCTTTCTATTTGTAAAGTTAAGTGAAATGTAGAACAGAACTCCGTTTTTTCATGTCAGTTTACTTTGGTCAATGTAATCACCCAAATCATCATGATTGTGTTTAATTTTCAAAGCACTGTTTTACGTTTAAACAATAAATACCAAAATTAAATGCAAAGAAGTATGACCATTTTTGTACCTGTGTTTGGCCATTTTCAAAATATGCTAAATTCGTGTAGGTTGGTCTCTGGTACGTGTACTCCCTAGGAATAAAATCAATTTATGCAACATTTTAGAAATGGAAGTGGCTTGTGTACATTTAAGCAATTTGCCCATAAAGGACACCGAGAACAAAAACAAAATGGCAGTAAGTTTAGATTAGCTCTAGAGACGCTTTACAATTAATTTCAACAAAAACCTACGAAATTGTCAAAATCTCTTCAAATTACATTCAAAAGGCAAGTTAAATGGTTAAATCTTTAAGGAAACAAATGCATTTGAATCGATTTTGCTATGATAGTTTATGATAATAGATAATCTGAATAAAACAGTTTTGGAGAAGATTTGATGCAATCTAGAAATTGGTTTGCCAAAGGAAAATAAATCACGAAAAAGTGGCCATACCTTTTTATTTCTGGAGATAGCCATTACGATAGCTCATGTCCCTTTAGTTCTCAAAACATGGAAAAGAGGGAAAGATGAACCCCCTCCCTTTCGTCTAGATAAGAATTGAAATTTCGTGCAGAACTTAAACAAAAACTGTAAAAAAAACCTGGAACTCTACACTTTTGGTAGGCTGTATCCATCGGAAAATGATTGTTGAAAGTCGGTTTGTACGTACATTATTTTGATATGGTCTTAGCAGTATTAGTAAATATTTTAGACCGTACGGTGACGCGTTTGCGTGGAATGGAGTTGGGAGGTGATAATCGTTTTGGTTAAAAACCTGAGTGCAATTATGGTAATAAATGAAACAAATACCTTATTTTATATTATCTAATGATGAAAATATAAATATATTGGGGGTGACACTTAAATGATGTCCAGGTGTTAGAATCGCATTCAAATTTCATTTATGACATTTATGGTTAAAACTTGCGCATGTAAACAAATACATTTTATTCTATTGATGATAATAATTAACAATTAAAACAGGTTGCACGATTTCAACATAAAAATATATTAAAGAAATAGACTACAGTGTGTATTATGCCTTTACATGTATAATGATTAATATACACAGGTTACCTGTTGCAGGTACACTTAAATAAATATCGCCTTTAAAACTTGTGCATTTTATAATATTAATAAATGTAAACAAATGCCATTTAATCTAGTAATGATAATAATGAACGAAAAAAGTGTGCAAGAATCCCACATAAACACAGTAAAGGAACAGACCAGTGTATTATGCAATTATACTGATTCATAATATATACACATTAACCTGTTGAGGGAAATACGTAATGATATTGAAAATAGATCTACTGCTAAAATAGGGACAATCTTTTATGCCATTCATTTTTTTGGTGTTATTTGGCATTTTTCTATCATTGAGATTCTGGATGTTAGTATTAAAACGTGTTTTTTATTTGT
This sequence comes from Modiolus philippinarum, assembly GCA_002080025.1. Taxonomy (NCBI): domain Eukaryota; kingdom Metazoa; phylum Mollusca; class Bivalvia; order Mytilida; family Modiolidae; genus Modiolus; species Modiolus philippinarum. Next base: position 31,689 of record MJUU01012319.1, on the reverse strand, counting down.
GACATGATTTTCTAGCCAAGACAAATCATGCACTCTATCGTCATCACGCGGATTAACTCAGCACTGTAATTGGGTCTTAAATCTAGTAATAATACTTTTCTAAGAATAGATATATATGAATAGATCAAGTATTATAAAAAATGATGTTATTATAGGAACAACCGGATAGTCTTCATGAATTGAGGATAAATATCTCGCAACATCAGCATTTTTGAAAAATGATGTTGATTAAGTTCTCATTGACCCTTGTAGCTGATTGAAACGTTTTGGGATCATAGACCTCACAACCTTAATCCAATCAAAAAGAGATTAAAGGTCTTCATCTTATTCACGCTCAATCTATTTTCTGGCATAGTCATCCGCAGCACCCATAAAATGTATGGTGCACGGAATTTAAGTCCTTTTGTAAGCGTTTCCTATGATGGAAGAACTTTAACTTTATAGAATATGTGGGTAAATAAAATTTTTGATGTTATTGGTGTTTCAAAATGTAAAAATTTGGAAATGGGAATTCCCAAAAAAATTTGAGATTTCGGAAAAAGGGTCTTAAAATGTGGGGATTTGGAAAAAAAGGTCGAAAAAATCTGGGAATTGGGAAGGCAGACCCCCCGTGTCACCCCCTCTGAAATAAAGAGCTTTTATTTATTTATCTATTCTATCTTTTTCGAATCACAATAAAACAAAAATGTTTCTTCATGGAGAGTTATGATATTGAACAAAGTATTTGCATTATATATTTCAACGACACAGCCGTTAAGGAAAAAGCCTCCGTCAAATTATTTTTATACCCCGCCACACCTAGTGGCGTGGTATTATGTGATACCCTCAGTCGTGTGCACGTGTCCGTCCGTCTGTCCGTCCCCGAAGGTTTCCCACTGATAACTTGTAAGCGAAATAATATATTGTCTTCAAACTTGGTATGTAACTTGTTTACCACAAAACTCAGGCCAAGTTCGATTTCGGGTTCAGAGGGCAAAGGGGTTCTGGAGTTATGGCCCTTGAAACTTTGAAATTTTACGAATTTTACGGTTTCCGACTGAAAACTTGTGAATGAAATAATATATTGTCTCCAAACTTGGTATATAACTTGTTTACCACAAAACTCAGGCCAAGGTCGATTTCGGGTTCAGAGGTCAAAGGGGTTCTGGAGTTATGCCCCTTGAAACTTTGAAATTTTACGAATTTTAGGGTTATCGACTGATAACTTGTGAACGAAATAATATATTGTCTTCAAACTTGGTATGTAACTTGTTTACCACAAAAACTCAGGCAAAATTCGATTTCGGGTTCAGAGGTCAAAGGGGTTCTGGAGTTATGCCCTTGAAACTTTGAGATTTTGTGAATTTTAGAGTTTCCGACTGATAACTTGTATATTGTTTTCAACTTGTGAATGAAATAGCATAGTGTCTTCTAATTTGTTATGTAAGTTGTTTACCGTAAATCACTGGCCAAGTATAATTTTGGCTTCAGACGTACACAGGTGTTTGGAGTTATACCTCTTTAAACTTTGAAATTTTGTGAAACGTGGCGGGGTATCATGTAATGCACCATTACTATTTTTCATTTATTCATCTGTAGCTGTTTTTTTTCTATAAATTAATCGATATAAAAGTTTGTGTATTTTTTACATCCTCTCTCTTGAAAATTAAATTGTTGTCGCTTTGAATAGTTTTCAATGTAAAAAAAATTGACATAAGCGGGAGGCTATGACATATAATTGGATAAAAATGACTTTCTTTTTCCTATCGCTGAATAATATGTATATATTTATATATAGTGAGATTTAAATATAAGTTATTATCTGAGAAGTGAATATTCACTATCAAGAGAAGTAATCTTATGATCAGATCAAGACTAATATGCAAAAGTAATAAACTTCCGTGTGAATACACATATATTTAAAAACTACAATTTCATGGTCCAATACTTCAAATATTCATGGGTGACTTGAATCTGTTGTAAACAATGGAACCCCTAGACAAACGTCCAACTTTACAGGAACTTGCCCTAGACAAAGGACCAAAGGTATAGCCGACGAGTTGCTACGTTCTGTGTGCTCATTATATCTATTCATGTACATTTAGACTCGTACAATCGGGCCTTAAGCACAAGTTTTAATTTCCTTTCGATGCACCCACATTAACTTTTCAATTACTGGACGCCATTTTACCCGCTAATTAACAGCGTCTTGAAATTCTTTTCTGGTACTGTTGGCATATACAATGTCGGTAATCTAAATGATTTTTATTTATGCAATCCAATTGAACATAGGTCGATTACACTATGATCATGTCCAACTTTATCGGTCTTAATTAGGGTAGATAACTCCAATTGGATTACCGTGATCCGGGTTACAGATTTAACTGCTCAACTGCTGACGACCGTAATACATATCTATAAAATATAAAAAATTAATGTATCTTTTATATTTTCTATAGAATTCCTTATAATATTTATATACTAAATAATAAACTTAACTGTATTTTTAATAATATCTGATAACGCTTATTCTGGCGCTTATTACCAAAAATGTTTTAAATTTCATCGATTTTTTTTTGCATATTTTCAATGCACAGTAAAATCTATAAAATTTCCATTTTAACATGTAACGATCATCATAACCGACTTATTTCCTGTAGTGAAACTGCAGAGATACATTTAAATCTACCTGTAGATCACCTACACCCCGTAGGAAGCTGTACAATGGGAATTGAGGGGAATGAGCTTTTGAACGGAGGGTAGAGAGCTCAGGTAAGACTTTAAGCATGCAGACGAAATGACCTTTTCGCATGTAACTTTTTAATTAACAATTTTTGAACAAACTATTTTCTATATTTTATATGCCTATAGTTAGAAGAAAGCATTTGCATTACGGGCTTTTCAAAGAGTTCTTTCAATAAAAAATAATTGCAATTTTCTTTTTTGAACCAAAATTTTGAGGGTAGGGAGCTCCGTTCAATTGGTAGTGAGCCAGTATTTCATGTATTGAACGGAGGGTAGTGAATGTATTGAACGGAGGGTAGTGAATGTATTGAACGGAGGATTGCGAGCACGCAATACTGAATGAAAATCCATGAGCAATATTACGTTTAAATACTGAATATTTATGAAGGGGACCCTTTAGGGTCGTCCTGTTATGAAATCACGCATCTAAAGTAGTATGGCCATTTAGGCGTAAATTTTGTTCCTACATTAGGCCATTAGAAAACAAAATGCTCAGATTTTGTCGAAAATCTAGAAAGATGGTCTCTTGTTACCAGTCCTGTTCCTCGAGATAGAATTAGTATGTGCCAAGCCTGTATGTTTTCTGACATATTAGCAGTCGAACATGGCTGTAAGCTGCCGTTGCGGAAGATGAAACTACTTGAAGGACATCGAGAACCCAAACTATTTTTTTTTTGTTGCGAGTGTATACGCATTTGTCCTTCCGAATGACAGTTAGATTAGTTTGGTTCTTGGGGTTCTATGCAACGAATTTTAACAATAACCAACAAAATTGCGAAAATCTGTCAAAACTGCATTCAAGTGGCAATTTCAATGACTGAATCTTTTATGTAAGGGTATGAAAATGTAAACAGCAATATAAACCCTGTCCTTGATAAACTGGAGTTTTTTATGTATCATGTGCGTTTTTGTCACATGTACATTCACTCCATACCCTTTCATTTTTTCCTATTTGATTATTTTGTTACAATAGTGTATATAATAGATCACCTGTTAAAAAGTTTTTGAAGATTTTTCGTAAAATCGGTATATCGGTATGCTGAAGGAAATAATTTCACGGGAAAGTTGTCATACCTCTGTGTAAATTCACGTATTGCTTGTTGGTTTCTGGTTGCATTTAAATCACGTATTATGACTATTATTAGAGGTATAGTTCGTGAATAAAGCTGACAAAAAAAACCTGTTCACGGATCATACGTAAACCCCTAACTGTCACATGATCAAAACATTATTAATGGAAAAGATACGCAATTCATTTAGAAATGGATCATTACTATAATTCCTGGAATAAAATACATATCTATTAGAAATGGCCTTTTCCATATAAGCACGGTTATCATCCTGAGGCGTCAGCCGAGGGCTGATGTGGGTCGAGGGATGATAACTGTATGTATATGGAAAAGGCCATGTTCTGATCTGTTTATTAGGAGTTATCGTCATATCTGTGCTGATATGGCCATATCACAGGGCTGATATGGCAATTTCAGAACGAAGCAGGCTAATATGGCTATGCCAGACTGGGTATGTCGATCGACTTTTAATTCTTGCTATATTACGTATGCAAAACAGAACATATCTGTGCTAATTATGTAACGAATTGATGTAAAAGTCTGATATATAAAATAAACTGGTCTTGAAAGAGTATTGTATCTAAACCTATTGAAAGAAATATATACTACATAAAAGACAGACTATTTATGAAATTGAGGTGCGTTTATAAATTTTCCTTTATGACAATTCTTTAACTAAAACAAAAATACTTTCAACGATATCTTTGATCATTTTAAAAAAAAGTCCTAGTAACGAAATATTTTACAAAAAAATAAATAAACAAATAAAAAAATGAAATTAAAAAAAAAAAGCAAAATCAACAAACTGTTAAACATAACCAACTGATCCACCCATATTTTTGACATATCAGTATCTACATTTGTAGTCATACAGTTATATACCACCCACATTATTATTGTATAGGGAATAATACATGGCAAAATCCGTATCACATGGCATATCATCCCGAGTTACCAATATCAGCCCGAGGGATGATATTGGTCGAGGGATGATATGGCATGTGATAGGGATTTTGCCGTGTATTATACAGTTTATCATATATTTAAACAGAGGACTACTTTTTATCCCAAAAATACTGCCAAAAATTAAAATTGGTGAAAGAAAATGCATGTATTTTGGAGAAGAAAATTTCAAAATAGGCGGAAAGTACTGAAGGTGGTTTGAATAAAATCTAACATGTAAAGGGGAAAGTTTTGCTAGTTTTTTAAACAAATCCTCACAAAACAAAACAAAAATCACCCAAAAAAATGTTTTGTTACCTACCAAAAAAAATTTTACTCCCCTCCCAAAAAGATTTTTTTGGCCCCCAAAAATTTTTATCTTCATTTTTTTACCCCAAAATCACCCCAAAATTTTTTTACCTACCAAAAGAATTGTACCTCCCAAAAAATTTTTTTGCCCCCCCCAAATTTTTTTTAACCCCAAATTTTTTTTAACCCCCTATTTTTTTAACCCCCTATTTTTTTTTACCCCCAATTTTTTTTAATAAATAAGTCGAAATTGAAAAAAAAATTGGGATAAAGGGTATGATACAGGGCTAGCCATGCGATAAAGGGTAAGCCATGCGATAAAGGGTATGACGTCATAGTGTGAATACGGAATGAAAGTCATGCACTGTATAACATATTCAAAACATCTGTATTTATTACTAAACATATGATAAATATCAATATAATATTTCCTTAGGCCTAGAAGCAACCAAACGTTAGCGTTCAATAAATTTTCACCTCGTTGAATCTATATTGCACTCGTAAGGTCGTGCAATAATAAATTCTTCTATAGATAATATCCCTCAATATTCATAAAAAATGGTTTGTGTAAAGTTGTTTTGTATATATTTCTCGCAGTCTTTATTTCTAAAAAATGTTAAGCATATTTAATACATACCGAAAGAGAATGGATTTGATATTTGTATTGGTTTAGCTTTGGATTTGCCTATTGCTGAGATTTGATTTCATACTGGAAGATAAAATTCGTGCGAAATGTACCATATCATCGTTTCCTTTAGTACTCTATATGTTATCGTTTGGCTCGCTACCCTCAGTTCATATGCCTCACTACCTTTTGAACAGAGCTCGCTACCCTCCAGTTTTCCGTTCAAATCAACTTTCGTAATTTGTGGCGATATTTCAAAATACAATTTTATAAAGAAGAAATATATTATTATTTATGCACTTTTAAATCAGATATTCCCTTAAACATAGCCTTTTAACAAATGTAAACTATATTTCCGTTACACATTCCATCTTCGTCTGCAATGTTTTGATTTACCTGAGCTCTCTATCCTCCGTTCAAAAGCTCATCCCCTCATCTTCCATTGTACAGCTTCCTACGGGGTGACCTAGAGGCAAACCTGTGTAATCAACAGGACAAGACTGGCCAAGAATTTTATTACCCCCTTTACCTGTTTACGTAATAAACAATCAAGCGATTGCGTAATCATTGTTAGAGGCTGATGATGTTTTTCTACAACTGATATATGTACACATATACACACATTCATCTGACAAAATACCCGTGCAAAGACACAGGGAATATACAACACACATATTGTCTCTGATACCCTGAAAAGCTCGGCTAAAAGATGTCAAATACACGTTTTCGGGCCCAAAATAAAATAAAAAGCTTCATGTTTATACACAAAAGATATATTTTTCTTATTAACGAAGATTGTTAGGAAACTAAAACATAGAAAGTACACTAGAAAACACAACATATATACTTCCGGTTCAAGTTACGACATGTTAAATTGAAAATATTGGACAGGAGAAGGCAAACTTTGAATGAAATTGGACGAGACTAAATCTAAAATTAAACTGAAAACAAGTACGATTCTATTTAGATGAACATTTCAAGAATATGCAGATATCTGCAAAATGCTGTAAAAGTATGTCATTACTGAGATAAAACCGCGCTTAGAGAAAGGGGTTTCGATATTTTAGTTAAAATCTACTAGCGATTTCACGCCAAAACAGCAACATTTTCAAATACTTATGGACGTAATTTATATTTAATTGAAACTGTCATCAATGTGATAAATAGTTCCAAAAATCATTATAGAATATCAGTCGATCTGCTAACATTTGCAAAAATATTTCAATAATAAGTAATTTGACATTTTGTTCATCGTGTCGTGATTTATCTATGTTGCCTTTACAGTTTTAATAATACCGGAAGTTACATCATACAAGTCACGTGATGTCCATTCTTTTTGGATATGTACCGTTTATTCTGAAGGTATGCTTCATTCGAGAACCCTGCAGACAGTGTGTAGGCCTTCATGCAAGCTCCAAACTCGACCTTGTACGAATTTAATATTCGTACGACAATAATATTCAGCCATCACTAACTACCAGTACTAGTTGGGCTAACTGTATACCAGAGAGTATCATATCCCTGTATTTCACAATTTCCGAAAATCTTATCAAATTTATACTAAATATGGTTAATTTATTCAATGATCTTACGTGCTAATGTACATTAAAGGCGATGTCGGCTGGTTTTTCAAGTTTTTTTGTAAAACATTTAAAACAAAAAGGAGAGGAGACAAAATAATAATCAACACTGGGTAGTACGCAGAAAAAGGTTTTCTATAATCACGATGCCCTTTTTAAAAGTCAGAGTTAAACGTATATAGAAAACTAAAATATTAGATTGATCGTAAATACATTTTAATGAATATACCATTCCAAATAAAATTCACAACGTTTTGTAAACTTTGAAACTTTACAATTTGATTAAATAGTAGGAATTTCAATATGTCCAATTTTACGCCTGAATATTAAACCAGCAGTATTATTTATTCTCAAGTGTCATGCGAACATTTCAGGTTTGCCATGTGTTACAACAGCTGGTTTTCACCAAGGAACAGACGGATAGACTCATGTTAACTGTAGAAGAACAGATAAATGCTGCCAATAGTCCAAATAAATCAGCACAGAAAAACTCGGACCTTTGGTGGGGATATACGTTTGTTAATGGTGGACTTACAGGCAACGGTAACATATACATTAAAAGCTCTCCATGTACCACTTTATGCACTAAAAAGTAAATTAACAGTAGATGATCTATTCAGTTCAATACCATCTGTTTTTTTTTTTTTGGAAACTGACTAGGTCTAGTCAAGAAGCACATAAACATGCTCCAAAAAAGGCAAGGTCAAAGGTCCAGGACGCAAAGTTAGAATTTGACCTCGAAGAAAAGATGCTGCTGGGGACAAACTCATCTCGTTTAAACCTTTCTATTCACTTAATATGTCCACATAAAAATAGTCTATGAATATAAGTGTGTAAGATCCTTCATAAAACACATGGTGTTACTTGTTTTTTCCTGTAGTGTGGTACTGAACTTTCATTTTTGATTTGAACGTACTGTTGAGTTTCTGCTTTGTTACTAAATTGCTGATACCATCATGAAAACCTTCATACATCTGATGTTTAAATGCATGTGGTATATCAGTACCTAAAATGGTTAGTTTAGCTGGGAGTCCAAAGGATTTGCTTCATAATTCTCTCAATTGTTACTCTTTACTTTTAAAGTAGATATTTTTCATGTAATTTTTCTTGTTACAACTTAATATCAGAATTTATATTAAGCATATTCGGACAATTAATTTTTTTTTTTTTTTTTTTTTTTTTGGTAGAAAATGGAAAATACCTCGGTCTTGATCTGGGAAGTACGAATTTTCGAGTTGTTTTGGTAGAATTTACAGATGGAGTATCAAAGACAAAAACCAAGTATTATAATATCAACCAGGAATTGTTGACAGGCCCATGTGAAAAGGTAACCATCACTGATTTTTATACCATTCAATAAAAAATTCTTTTCTGTAAGTTTTAATTGTAAAAATAATGATTCAATATTATTCATCTTATATTTATACATTTTTTTCAATTCAATTCTATTCAAATTTGTTTATTGTTGTCATTATACGTAACAGTATGTAACACAAAATAAAATACAAACAAATAAAGTACATAATAATAAACAGTGTACAAACAATTAATCAAGTAAACATACAAACTTATCATTAAATTTAGACTGCAAATATCAAACACCAACTAATGAAAATGAAATGATTTTGCATTCATTTTGAAATAAAATTTTGATAAAAACGGTGTAATCCCACTCTGTTTGTAAACATTATAGGTTTTATTATGTTTTCAAGGTATTTGATCAAATTGCAGCAAGTTTACAAGAATTTCTGGCGGACATAGACGTCAGAAGTGAAACAACCATTCCTTTAGGTAAGATGCTAAATGTTGAATAACACTGATGTTAACTGTAAATTTTAGCTATTAGCATATTGCTCCTGAATTTACCCCTTTATCCAGAGATGTGATGAAATCGAGACAATGAAATTATTGAAAATTTTACGAAAGGATATGGAGTAAATGAACATGAGATCATAACACATATCTTAACTCCAACTGCAATTAATTTTAATGAGCTGTATGGCCATTTCAGAAAATAATTAATCATCAGCAGCACAAGAACCCAAACATAGGAGATCCACTTTTTAAAAATATGCTTATAACGCACGAAACAAAACGAAATCCCAATAATCAGTAATATCAAAAATATAGCTAAGGACAAAACTACGATGGAGGGAGTTAAACCTTACATTTTAGAAGATTGTATTGATAGATGAGGACCACAAGGTAAAGCTTCCACCTGAACCTAAACTCCAAACTAAACAGCAGAACAAATTACCAACTAGTCATTTCAAGTATGTTACGAGCAATATTAGAACAAAGGCGATGAAAGACCATGTAGTAATGGCCTGTGTTGACTGTGAACATAAACTGATTAAATCGAAATTGGGACAACTTATTATATGGTCTTTCAAATTTTCTGGTCTACAATTCATTTATTGTAATAAAAAGCAAGGATTCTTCTCTAACATCACTTACAAAAATCATTGTTCCTGGACATGCGATGACATGATTAAGGCACTGAATCTTTTGCTAGACAACATTTTTGTTCGTTTCGGCAACATCGTCTATCAACAGGTCATTGGAATTCCCATGGGTACAAACTGTGCACCTCTCATTGCAGATCTTTTCCTGTTCTGTTACGAACGGTACTTTATGAAAAAACTACAGGATGGAACCATACAAAACAGTGATCAACTATTTCAATTTTCAACGATAACAGCAGGTATATCGACGATATCCTTACTATTGACAATCCCCAGTTTTTAGACTATGTCGACCTCATTTACCCTCAAGAACTGAAACTCGATAAAGCAAAACATGATTCTAAATACTGCCAATTTCTCGACCTAACTGTCATCGTTGACTCTGGAAAAATTAAAACTAAAATTTATGATAAAAGGGATGATTTTGATTTCACTATTACTAATTTCCCTTTTCTTGATGGCGACGTTCCTGCAGCACCATCATACGGGGTGTATATATCTCAACTGGTACGATTCGCACGCGTCTGATCTACTCTTGACGACTTTAATGAACGTAACCTTACTATCACATCCAAACTATTGCAACAAGGTTACAGATTTCTTAAATTGATAAACACATTTAAGAAGTTTTATAGAATATATGAACATTTGGTATCTAAGTATAATGCGACTCGGAAACAGCTTATTACTAAAAGCATTTCTCACCCTCGTTTTTACGGAAATGTTGTTAAAAATGTCAAAAAATGATAATAATAATACAGAAAAACTGGGACGTAACTTACATTCTTTGCGTAATAGGGAATATTGACAGGATATTCTTCATGATTCCGTTAAATTGGCTTTGGGATCCAATGACCTGAAGATTTTACAATTATACTGGCCTCTCACTGATACTGCCGATGTCTACTGAAATCCGTGATGATTCTTTACCAAACCCTTCGGGAAGTTTGAATTTGACTTATTCCGTAGTGCGACAGTGTTTTACCAGCAGACTAGACTCCTTGAGCTAGCCGACAGTTTAGCGGCGAGCACTCCTCGACCCATCTTTCTAAATACGTTTTGTCTATTCTTTCCTCTTCAAGATTGTGGTCTTAGAGTTAGTGGTCTACCTGTATTTGGTTTTATTTGTATGTTTATTGTACTTAAAGAGAACCAATAACCAACGGTTTAAACTGATAGAGAACAAATAACCAATGGCTTAGCTTGATTGAGAACAAATAACCCATAACCAATGGTTTATAATGATAGCGAACAAATAGCCAATGATATCTTTATCTAATATCTGGCAAACTTTAACACCTTCAATAATAACACCTTCTATTTTTCATCGTGATATAAAACTAAGCCAAGCTTAACAATGATCTGAACGGAGAGGAGATGTCATGGCAAGATTTAAAGTGGACGTATTAGGAGACTTCAGACGAGTATTTCCTTTTTAAATCTTCTTTGCAGTAAATAAAAAGATGAAAAAGAATGATTGAAAAACAACTCTAATACATTTCTTATATGCTTTTCTTCGTTGATCTTATATTATATTTCCATTGTTCAATTTGCAATTTGATGCTCACTTTTCATTTTGGTTTTTATTTAGCTGGGACACCGCATAATGTATTTCACTTTTTATACCCAATTCCGTATAAATTTTCTTTCTTGATTCTTAAATTAATTTATGTTTGTTGATGATCCCACATCCATGACAAATAAAGACATGGGTGTAACTTTGTTCGAATTCCGCTGAGCATGGTGTTAGGGGCCGTCTCATACGTGCTTTCAAATATGAGCATTATTGAAAGTTACATGGTGACTTCAAGACGAAGAAAATCCATAAAAGCGTTGTGTCATTGCTTGGTTTTACCTTGTACTTGTAGAAACCTTGGCTCATGTGCATTTACTCCTTATCCTTTCATCGTTTCTTACATTTTATTTAGTTTCTTCGTTGACAAATTCTGCAATTAAGCACCAGATAACAGGAACACACCAAGAACAACAGCTTAAATATAAAGCAATATACTCAAGATGGGGGGGGGGGGTAAAATAAACATTTACCGTTTTTTATGTAACATACATAAACCCGTGCAGAAAGTAAACAACTTGTCGTTTGATCAGTTTGTCATATTGCAACCGGTCGATCACTTGATTTATATCGAACTATGTGGTATAAGTTCCCTTGAAAACAACGACAGTAGAATACCGCAGGAACAAAGCACAAGTTTACATAAATCAAAGTCCAGAGACAAGGCAAAAGCAAGAACACCAGAAGACACAAGACCAAAGACGCTACATGCCCACAGAACACACAAACACTACAAATACAAAACAAAAACCTAAAGCGCTATAACAGCGTGAACTCTCAGAAAACAGAGTGACATCAGGTGCGCCGGAAGGGTAAGCTTGTCCTGTCCTACATACAGCCCCGTCATACAGTCAGCGAGACATTTATGGTTTTGAAAGATATGTTTAGTGATCTTTAGTAGCTTATTGGTTAATGCCATTTTCTAACCCGTTGACTAAACCATTAAAGTCCATGGTACGTGATACTTCTCTAACCCTCAAACAGTACTAAGGCAGAGAGTGAATAGCTTCTGTTAATCTCTTAAGTATTTAGACAATAACAAGGACAAATCATGATTGAAATTCATGCTTAGAAGCACACTGTCGAAATCAATAAACTACTCCTCAGAAAAAGCCTTCAAATCCCTAAAATGAAGACGGTTAACAATAATTTTAACTTTTCATGAAATTTTCATCCTTTCAGATGACAGAAGAAAAACGATATACAGAAGCCTTAATATATGATAAAATATGTTTTGCGACATTTTAACGTTAAGTGCTCATAATCATGATACTTTTGGAAGTAACTATTTTCATTTCCAGGGTTTACTTTCTCATTTCCTGCCACACAGACTAGTCTTAAACATAGTACACTAAACCAATGGACAACCGGCTTTAAATGTACAACAGGAGTTGGTCTAGATCCCTGCATATTATTGGAGGAGGCTATATCGAGGAATGGGGTATGGTTCACCGGGTTTTGTATTATAAATATAAATATAATTTGTATTTAAAAACTTCTCTAAAACCAATATTTGTACCTATTAGAATGTGCTCTTGATATATGTAGTAATCGTTATTTTTGTCGATTTCAACGTCTACTTTTAAGTTCTGCTGTTGTAATTCCCGTTTAAACTATATGGTGGTAAAATATTGAACGGTTTGCTGGCTATGTTAACTCAAACTTTCTGTTTTGTCTTATACGTGTTTTTCCTGTGTATTTCTCTGGCAGATTTTGGCATGTAATTATAAATTGCAGTCATTGTAGGTGTCTCCTTTTATCAATTTTTTCACATTTGTTCCTACATCAAAAATCGACAGTTTCCTTTTAAAAAATTTAAAAATGACAAACGTTGTGTGTGACTATATTCAGTATTCAGTCTGTTTCCTTTCATTCACATTTTATGACAAAGTATTTTCTTTAACACAGAAATGATCAAAGATTTATAATTTACAAACTCATAGGTTGGACAGATTTATTGATTTGGCTCTAAGTTATATTGAAATGGATATCTGAAAAATTAAGTGAAAACCAAACCGTCAGCCTTGAACGAACAATATTAATCCAAGGACGATGGCAACATCGGAAAAACAAAGAAACAAAGACATAACATGAGCACGACACAGAAAAGAAAAGAAAAATGAGGACACACACATACAAAAATGACTAACATGGACCCAATAAAAAAACCTTGGGTGAGATGAGGTACACTGATAGAGTGAGCATCTCCTGCTTCTTATAAGACACCCGTTGTGTTGAACATGTCACCTCCGGTAGCAAAGTCCAGTCCGGTAGAGGAAAAACAAACTTTAGTGGCAAAGAGAAAGATCTGTTGTCATTTGGGAAAGAGATATCCCATAGCGGTCCACAAGATCGTGATGTCGACCGTAAAACTCCTGTAGTGATTACAATATCTGAAAGACATATCATGACTTGCTATGAGGTATGAGCTTCAAGATGAAGAACAACAATAAAGCGTTGTTCCATTGCTTAGTATTCCCATGTATTTGTAGAGAATTCGTCTCATTTGTATTTACTCCATATCCCTTCATTGTTAATTTTAGACTGGAGTTTGTCTCTCCTGCAGTGTGGAGTCCGTAAAATGATTCCCCGTGAGAGAGATGTATGCATTATATGTTCCATGTACATTTACTCCATATCCCTTTATTTGTTTATCTATATACATTTTAGTTATGGTGTACTTGTTCTTGAGAGAATCTCTTATTTGGATGCGCTATCATGCTTTTTTATTTTTTGTAATTTAAAATTGTTATTCTGACAACATGATTTATGTTCCCACGTCTAATGATTTTATTATGCCAAGGTTTCTTACAATTGGCTGGACGAGTGCCCTGTGGTTGTTTAAATGTTGTGATCGTCTTCTGCTGTCTTTTTGTCGGGCAACGAAGGCAACGATTGTTAGAACACTTTGCCAGTTAAGGTAAAGTTTGTTGACGATCCCACATCCATGGAGCAAACGATAAAAAGCATGGATGTAGAGTTGCTCGACAATTAGCAATAAATTTCGCTCAAACCGGTGCTAGGGGCCGTCTTGAACTTGCTATGAGGTATGAGTAAAGCTCATTGTTAAAGGCCTCATAGTGACTTCAAGATGAAGAACAACAAAAAAGCGTTGCTCTATTGCTTAGTATTCCCATGTATTTGTAGAGAATTTGTCTCATTTGCATTTACTCCATATCTCTTCATTCTTAATTCAAGTTAAGGGTAACATACCATTGCTTAAGTAGCCTATTTGTAAGCAACAGGGCTATATCAAGGTAGTCATTGTATCGACCAAATGCCATTCAGTAGCGAATGAGTTTTGGAGATGTAAACTCCATATAAAGTAAGGACATTATACGTACATTTGTGTACAATTATAATTTCACAGTTCTAAATAAGATTCCTAGTTATATCTATTAAAATGTCTTGTTTATTGTTAACATTAGTTTATCGTATTAAACTGGTTTAATATGGTTCTATTTTCTTACAGGGTCTACCCGTCTCTGTTGTTGTTGTAGCAAGAATAGGAGATTCGACGGGTACTCTGATATCATCAATGTACAGAGACAAACAATGTTTAGCTAGTCTTATTCTTGGTAACGTCGATTTCTTGGTTCATAATGTGTCTTATTCTGAAATGGAAGTTATACACTAATAAAACATTTCTTGATGAATTCATTTGTGTACTCGGTGTAAATTAATTGTCTACGAAATGATGGCTAAACGTTTTTAAAATTTCATTTGTTTTTGAAAAAGCAAACATTCGAAAAACTATCGAGCACCTTAGTCTGCAGTTCAGTTTGTTTCACATTATATTGTAGAGAAATCAAGTAGTTTTTGAACGACTTATAATTTTATATAAAACCACCCATTTATTCCAAAATATTGGAGTAACGATCAGAGAAGGGAACCACAATTAGATACATACTTTTGCATAAAAAGAATTACATAAAGTAATTTATTTTGACGACAGCAAAGCATAAGTAGTTCTGCTTCTGCCTATATCTTTTTTTGAATATTTTACATTATGCAATGTTTTACTTTGTAAGGAGGTTTGTAAGCACTTGAAAGTTTAAAACAAATACAAAGTAAGAATAAAGGAAAATGAAAAAAAACATGGTAAAACAGATTAATATTGTTGTGTCCAAAAGAAAACTATCAGCGTTGCATATAAATTTACTGTATTAGTTTTTCATTATAGGCACAGGATCAAATGTCTGCATTGTGGAAGAGAGAAACCGTTATAAAAGAATGAATATAGAGGACCAATCATGTGATAAGGTTTGCCATACAGGTTACAGGGTTTCAGAACCGTCAACGGATAAAACAGATAAGGGTTATAAAAATACGAAATTAATATAAAACATGTCTGTTTCAAGCATTGAAAGAAACTCATTGGTGATAATATACTAGAACATTGCTAAATGTCCGTAATGCAAGTGTGTCTGTTCATAATATTAATAATTGTATATTTAAGCGTTGAAATTGTCGGTTGAAAGAAAAAAAACACACAATTTCCGTTGGTCATAACTAACAGAAATGGCAACAACAATACTCTACTAAACCTGATTTGTCAACAACGCCGAATTGCTGTCTGAAAAACTTGTACAGCTAGTTTGTGCTCAAGCATTTTTACAATTGTCACAGCAGTTTTGACGTCATCACCAAGACTCCAAAGTTCGTTACAATATTTCAATAAGACTTAAATAAAAACTGACAAACAACGACAATGGATTCTTGCAGTGCTAAACACAGCCTTGCCGGAGCACCTGATGATGTTTTCTTGTGAGGCTTTACACTCTAGTGTTATCTTTGTGAAATTCATGTTTTGATTTTATGTTGTCTCTAATAATGTTGCTTCTATAGTACAATGTGTTTAGATTTTTTTATTTCACCCTCTTATCTTTTTTGCTTCTATATTCGTTACCGATGCATGTAACAACAGCAAATTGCAAAATATATAATAAAATTCCCAATGGGCATTAACAGAGTTAGAAATAAACTTTATTATTCCTCTTTTAGATATTGGTTGATCTTGAATGGGGAGCATTAGGAGACAATGGATGTTGTGATTTCTATAAAAACGAGTTTGAAAGAGAAGTTGACAAATATTCAAGTTATCCTGGATCCTATACGTAAGTACTGGAACATACCATTGAATTTATTAATACCAATGTTACTGTATTTTACAGGGGCCTGGGTAGCCGAGTGGTTTGGGTAGTTAGTTTATCTATACAAACACTGTAGCCAAAACGTCTCATTACTTGCCCAAGATCGGTGGTTCTTTCCGGATAGTCCGGCTTCCTCCACTACTAAAACGGACCACCGCAATATAACTGAAATACTGCTGAAAGAGGCGTGAAACCCCATACAAACAAAAAAACTGTATGCCATACTTGCCTTTGTACTATAACTTCTTGTAAATGTAAAAGATGGATAACAGGAAACACCTACAATGGCTAAAAATTATAATTACATGCCACAGTCTGCTACATGTATGGAGCTACACAGGAAAAACAAGAATACGACAAAAGACAAACGTTAACAACGATAGGAACTCGGGACAGGTAAATATTAGTTTTTTCACTACTGTTAAGACAACATGTCTACCTATAATTAGATTAACAAAGAAAAAACGAGGAACCTCTTGCACAGTAACTGCAAGAACAAGCGTACATCAGAGAAAAGATGTATATGTTCCAATACAATTTATCTTAAAACTTGTCTGTTCCGTATGTCTAAACAATGGTGAAATTTATGCATGCATGCATCTTGCCATAAAATAGGATTTTTTGTCTTTTGAGGCAAACGTTCAAATTCAAATAAAAGAGATAGTTTACATAAAACAATAAATAATATGTCTTCCAATCAAGAGTTATTTTGACATTATGATTTAATTTTACAGATTCGAGAAATCATTCAGTGGATTGTACATTGGTGAACTTGTCCGTTTGTGTCTTTTAAAACTTACTACCGACGACGACCTCCTTTTTGATGGAATGGTAACAGACCAATTGTCCACGAGATGGACTCTTACAGCACGGTCCGTCGCCTCTGTTGAAAGGTATATATTGCAATGGTCAACCAACTGGCAAAAGTTTCACTGAATCGAAGTCCAGATTCACAGCCCAAGCCTACATTCTATTACCTTTAAAAGACTACACAGTATATACATATCAAACAAAAAAAAAGGTTACAATTGTATACAATGTGTCTATTAATGACCACAGATCCTTTTTAGAATGTAAGCTTGGGGTGTAAACTTTCACTTCTGTTCAGTAAAACTTTTGCCACTTGGTTGACCGTAGCAATAAATGTATGAAAACATCAAATGACTATGCTGCCAATTTATCAAAATTTACCATTTTGACCGGTTCAACTATTTCTATGTCAACAGACTCATCTTAATGGCTTTTAAGAATAAAAATAGTAACAAATTACACAGTAATCTGAAACACTATAAACATTTACCCAATAAAGCCCATATGTATATGTAGATAATAAATAACTAAATACCGAAGTTGCTGTGAATTTACTTTCTGCATATGCGCATTTCGACAACTTATGTCTCATAAACTATGGCAATCAGACATGGAATATATAAATTGTCAGCGTAACTATGGCAATCAGACATGAAATATATAAAGGGTCAGCGTTTAAAAATTTATACAATCCTATTGATCGTGATACAATTTGATATCGTACACTCTATTGATAAATCAAATAGAGGCGGTGTTATTGCAAAAAGTAGAGCAAGAAAATCAGAAATTATTCGCCATCTTTACTTTTCTCTTCATATTAAGTGATACAAATGGAAGAGATGATAACACGAAGAGCATACTTAAAGATCTGGCGTATGAAACAGCTTCAAAAGAAGACATCTCTATTGTAAAGGCAGTGTGTTCCCTCGTATCAGAAAGAGGTGCCTACATTGTTGCTTCAGGTACTGATGGTTAATATGTTACCTGTAAATGACATTAAGAAAGCGAACAGTTATAGTGTGGCAATATTATACATAATCACTGGTAGTCGTTTGAACTCATTTTTCAGAGGCTTTTAGGTCGTAGTAAAATTTCGTTTTGTACTGAAGACCTTACAGTTACCTCTAGAACATCAGCAAATCCATACATATGTCCAATCATTAATCTTATATTCACTTACATTGACCAAATATCTTATCCTATCACAGTGCTAGAAAAAATGAATATCAGTGAATACTGCTCATACATAAAATGTTCTTTTAACACTTAAAGGATATGAAGTAAATGCACATAAGGCAAGTATCCCCACATACATGGTCAAACGAAGCAATCGAACAAACTTTCCTAGTATTAGTACATACTTGGAGGTTTTCTTCTGACCTTTCTATTTCTATTGGTTGTCGGTTTCCAAAGGCCATTATTATATCCCCCGCTTTAGTTGGCGTTATATAATTATCGTGGTGTCCGTTCGACCTTCCATTCGTCTGTCCGCAGTAGGGGTACACACTTTGTGGCGAGAACTCCCCCTTGACCACTCAGTGGAATTCAATGAAACTTTCACAGAATGTTCAGTACATATTGCCATTGTGCACCATCTATTTAAAATTTGATATGATTTGATTTTTTATTTCTTGAATCAATGGGGAGCGTGGGGTATGTATTTTAGTCAGCTTTGCTCACATTTTCTAGTTTTAATTGTATTCACAACTGTATTATCTGCACTCGCTATTAAGATTGCACCTTCTTCAGAACTTTTTTTATGAGTTTTTTTTTATTTATTTAAATTACAGCACTTGCTGCTATAATGAAACGTTTGAATAGAAGAGAGATTTCTGTCGGTATTGATGGATCTCTGTATGAACACCACCCTAAGTACCACTATCACATGACTACAGTACTACAGAAACTGTTACCTGATGTCAAGGTAATGTACCTTTATACTACCACAACCACGTGACTACAGTACTGCAGAAACTGTTACCTGATGTCAAGGTAATGTACCTTTATACTACCACAACCACGTGACTATAGTACTGCAGAAACTGTTACCTGATGTCAAGGTAATGTACCTTTATACTACCACAACCACGTGACTACAGTACTGCAGAAATTGTTACCTGATGTCAAGGTAATTTACCTTTATACTACCACAACCACGTGACTACAGTACTGCAGAAACTGTTACCGGATGTCAAGGTAATGCATAATATCATTTGTACTATCACAGTCACGTGACTACAGTTATGCAGAAAATGTACAAGATGTCAAGGTAATGTATGATATCCTTCATACTTCTACAGTCGGTTTACTGCAGTTTTACTGGAACCTTCCTCTAGTGGTTTATTGTGTATTAATAACTCTGACAGACCCAACCATATTACAACAGCACTACAGAAACTGTAACTAAATATTACACTTATGCTAACCCGAATAACCAAGCAGTTATAATCCACCCACTACGATCGCTCGAGGAAGACGTGAATTGTTTTCGGAGAGGGATTGAATTATTCGATTTAAAGTTATGCTAACGCATGCATATTTAATAACACAATTCCATTACTACAGAATGGAGGAAATTGAAGTCACTTTAATTTATCTATTACACAGTCTGTTTCAATAAAAGAGCTCAAACAAGTTTAGCAGTTTTGCAGAAAGTTCAAACTTAGGCCAGGTATCTTAATCAATTTAGTCTAACTTTTGACAAATTTAATTGACGTTGGAGAAAGTGTAAGCCTTGTAGTGCAATCTAATTGAAGCAGTCTAAAAATGTGCATGTGACGTTTCCATTGTACCTGGAGAGTAGGCTAGCATGTCTTTTGTTTATTTTTTGTGGTGGTAATGGTCTTCGTTTGTTTAGTCCCTGACCTCTAGACATGAATCCGTGTGGTCAGGTCCTTTGTGTTCGTACACATTACACTATCCACTTGTATAAAATGCATGATGAATGCAGAATCCGTTCAGGGAAAGATCAAGGATGCGGTAAGAAATCAAATACAGCCGTTTTTAACCATGTTTAGGTTATTTATTGGTAATTTGTATGAATTGTCTTTGATCTCGTGAGGCAAATATTTTCAGCATTTGCTACTGTCCGAATACGAAAAAATATTGGCAAAAAGTTTATTAGGCCACGCCTACTTTGTCATCAACGCATCAATGTAAACAAAGAAACATACCCGGGGAAATAAACATCTGCATAACCGTTACGACAGTACAAATTCTTTTACTGTAATCAATTATCCAATTCCCGATTTTGCGAATGATTTAGTTACCAACCTATAAAAAGAATAATAGAAGTTTTGTTTTTGATACTTCAAATATTATCTTTAATAATAGACTCGTCCACAAGTTGGCTCGTCCATTATTGTTGTCAATATTTTCGTATCAAAAACAAAACTTCGATTACTCTATATTTATTGATGTAAACAATGATTCAGATTTTATAATCGTAAACCATTCTGTCGTTTATATTCAGTGTTAACAGGAGTTACCTTGCAGCAATAAAACCATGTTTCAATCTCCCAAGTGAGATGACACAAAAATATCCAAATAAACCCAGCGGTTACCCACAAAGACTGGACATTTTAACTGCGCGGTAGGAATGATGGACATGTATGATTATAATGAACTGGCAAAACGTTAATGATACTCTGAATTTTATTTTCTTTCGGCCGGAAGGGAGGGTGTTCATTGTGTATGTATTGTGTTGCTTGGGTATTTATTTACGATTTTTCTTTGTTCACTACTTCGTCATTTTGTTATTTGTTACGTATTTAGTACATTTTGCTCATGCCTACTATATTGTTTCATGTTGGGATGTTATATATTTTCTATGAGATATTTTCTAAAACGAGGATATTTAAAAACAAATATATGTGAACCTTTATGTCTGAAAAAAGTACATTTCCTTTTATTATAGGTGAAACTATTTTTGAACAAAGATGGAAGTGGTGAAGGTGCCGCGCTTGTAGCCGCCATAGCAACAAATAGGAAGTAGCTTAATTAATTAAGCAGCTTTAGTTATAGAGATGAAGTACAAGTTCCTTCCGGTTTGAATCTGCAGTAGTACAAGACAACCAAGGAGACAAGAATTATTATATTATAACAGATTTTTTCGGAGAAGTCTTGAATATATGAATAAAGTAGACACATTTTGGAGTACGTCTCAACTGCAGTATGGAGTCCGTAAAAAGAATCCCCCTGATAGAGATGTATGCTCTCAATACATTCAAGTTATGGTGTACTTGTTCTTGAAAGAATTTTGCATATGGATACACCGTCATACATTCATATTTTGGCACAAAATATTTTTTGTTACTTCAAAATACTTTTCTCTCCACCTGTTTATTATGCCCAGATCTCATGATTTAATAATGCCAAGTTTTCTTACTATTGATTCGAGGAGTGCCTTGTGGTTGTTTATTCGCTGCGATTGTCTACTGTTGGTCTGGCAAGAGATGACAGCGATTGTAAGAACGCTTTGCCAGTTGGTTGTGTTTGTTGACGATCCCGCATGCATGACATGACAATCATAGATGTAGCGTTTCTCGACATCTAGTAATGAATTGCTCTCAAACCGGTGAAAGGGGTCGTCTTGAACTTAGTGTGACTATTAGGTATGAATGTGTAAAGGCCTTATGGTCACTTCAAGATGAAGAACAACAATAAAAGCGTTGTTTCATTGTATATTTTTACAATGTATTTGTAGAGACTTTGTCTCCTGTGCATTAATTCCACATTCCTTCATTTATTATTACATATCATATGATATTTGATTTTCTTTGCATATGCACTAATCCACTGACAGTTGAAACGAAGGCTAATGTTAGGTCCTTTCTTTCATTTTAAATTCTTTTTATTGAACAAGTTATGTATATTGACATACCAGACTTTAAACGGCGGAGGTCTAACGGTTGCCACCGTCAACGCAATATCCTCCTCGCAAGAAGACCACATTTTGTTGGAGAAATCCAGAGTTAATCTATTATTAAGATCGAATTTAATCAACGCCTGAATTTTAGTATGACCGGCGGCACACGTTATACAGGCAATCCGTACCATCCGAAACAACAGCAGAAGAATACCGAAGGAACAAGGGAAGCGATGACTACAAAAATCGAACTCCAAAGACATGGCAAAAGCGGTAACAGATAAAAACAAAGACAAAACAAGGACGTGAGACAGCTACAATGCACGGAAATAAAAAGATAACATTAAGAACTAAGGCACTCATAGTGTGAACTCCCATGAAAACCGGGAGTGACATCAGGTGGTCCGGAAGGGTAAGCATGTCCTGCCCCGCTAGCAACACCCGTCACACTATCAGTGAGGCATATGGTGTTTTGAAAAGTCTGTTTTGTAGCAGATTGGTTAGTGCCATTTTCTAATCCTTAGACAAAAACCAATGAAATCCATGGTACATGTAACTTCTCTAACCCTCAAACAGTACCATGGTCAAATTTTGAAAAGCTTTTTGTAAATCTCTATAGTATTGAAACAATCACAAGGACAAATCGGTAGCACAAACATCACTGACGAAGACAAAACTAAAATTATACCGTATGATATACAAGACAACACGAAAAACTAAAGTACTGACAGTGTGAACTCCCATAAAAACCGGGAGCGACATCAGGTGCTCCGGATGGGTAAGCATGTCCTGCTCCGCTAGCGGCACCCATCACACTATCAGTGAGTCAATCCAGGGTTGAGTCAAATCCGATTATGTCAAATCCGCGAAGACATGAAATCTAGCTGAAAATGTCCGTTTTCATCTGGGACACAGACACGTCATATCTGTCAATGATGTCATGGTGACGGCCATAGAAGTAATTAAATTTTGGACGGAGTTCAGTTGTTATTCAGTTCCGGTGTTGTTTTATCTATTTTGTTTTTGTTTCTGTTTCCATATTGTTTATCTCTTTATCGCCATGTTTTTAGTCTTTCGCTTTTTGAAATTTCTGCTTCGAACTTTTTCGTTCGTATTCATTTGTTAATGTATTTTTGTGAATCTTACAATTGCGTCAAGTGAAATTAGGCATTCCTATACACGAGAAAGTTAAAAATTCAGTTGATTTTTTGAATCGCCTTGCTTGCCGGGTGTTTATCTCGAGTGGGATTATATGAATATATGTAATTCTTTAGAATATGGAATTCAAATGCATATTTGTTTTTCGAATTTCCAGTTTTAGTATTTTTTTCTGCATAAAATTCAAATATTTGCTGTCCATCATATTATATCGTCCGGTGACGCCCACCAGAAATATCGCATCAAATTTTATTTGTGATGTACATTTCGTCTGCGTAAGTAATGACGTCATTAATGATTTTATTTACATTGATATTCAATTGTAAATAGATTGCAAAAGTTAAATGATCCCTAAGGTCTGTCAAAATTAGATCACTTTACTAAATTTTACAAAAAATTTACGGTTTTCCTATAACACCAAAAACCCACTACCCGTAAAGCATTCAGTAAATATATATTTGGGCGTAAACAGGCAAAACAAATTTGGCCCACTGCTGTCTCTGATATGTTTTTTAGAATTCAAAAATCTTTCATCGATACTTGTGAAGTATGTGAGAGAAATTCAATCTAGAAGTAGAGTCTTATCAAGTTTTATGCCATGTTTAGTACGTACATATTAAGTCTTCTTATTTTGTACCATAAGTGTTAAAAGATGTTTGTATTTAAAAAACTGTACAATATTTATGAATGGTAGCTGTCACGAATCTCAAGTAGCAATGAATTAAATAAATTCTTATAAAGACATCATCCCAAACTTTAAATGTTCGATCCGACTTGTTACCTCCTAGCGGTAGATCACCATTTGGAAAGCTTGGGGAAAATGGCACTTTGATTGAAAGTCTTAACACTTGAGTTGATATGAGTTACCACGATCTTAAATATTTGTGTGCAATTATCGAAATTTGTTATTAAATTTCAAGAATTTTTAGATGAGAATGAGTTTCTACAGGGATTTCCTAGTGCGCCATTTCAGGTTCTTTTAGTGATCAAAATTCGGTATGAATCGTAAAATAGTCTGTATTTTTTTTTCTTTGGACATGGAACACCACAAATTCAAAGAGGATAATAGATGTTTATATATAGGATATGAAATGTAGATATTAAGCAAAGTTGTTTTGAATTTGTACGATAATATGATCTTTTTTTCAAAAATTAAAGTTCAGAAGTTCAATGTAACAATGGCAATATCAAACAATAAAATACCGAAATTACTGTGTATTGACTTTCTTTATATGGCAATTTCGTCAACTTATGTCTCTTCAGTGCAGATAAAAGCAAACCCATTGGAAATCCAGAGATCGAAAGATGTATTAAACTTGATAAAAACAGATACCAGTAATTAAAGTGATCAGAGAGATCCTTAATGTGAAACAAGATTTTCTTATTTAGATATTATAAGGTTACAATTTTTTTTTTTGTGGGGGGGGGGGGGGGGGNGGTAGCTGAATACCCTCGAGGACTAACGTTCGACCATCGATGAAATGATAAAATTTCGGTAAATTAAAATTCTTCACCAAATGAATCCTCTCAAGTCTGGAGTACTTACCAAAATGTTTCCTCAAATCATTTAGACTCAAAAGTCGAAAATGTCGATTCAGTGGAGACAATTATAAAACCAATATGTCTGCGATACTATACAAATTCATACTGTCGTTGTCTCAGCAGTTTTGCTATAAACCAAAAACATTTGACAATAATTTTTGTTGACTTATCAGGATTTTGCTTTTTGATTTCCTCTGAACTTAGCAATACCAAAGCTTGTATAGAACTAATGTCAGTGTGATTATAGCGTTTGCGGTTGCCTCGCTAATCTTCTTTGCATCAGCCAAGGACATTACTTTTTCCACGTCGAACACTGTTTTGAAGAACTTCTAGCTGTAATTGATATGAGTTACTGATAAAATGTTTATACTCATCATGAGCGCGCGTATAGCAATTGCTTACTGAATTTCTCTTTTGTGACAAGCCTCAATAATATTGTAACAAAAAAAATACAACCTGAAGAACAAGAACAATTCACATGAGCACTTTCAGTTTATCGTTTTTATATTCTCCAATGTATTTTGAGAATCTTGAAATTTGTTCGTTGGAAAGCAAGTACCAGGCCGGTAATTTGTAAAATCTGTATGGCAAATTGCTTTTCAATATTTATGGTTTAAAACTTCAAAGCTTCTGTTGGTGATGTGACAATGAATAGTATAATTTAACTTCCCAAAAACGATACTAGCTGGTGGCCAGAATTTCCTGAATGTTTCCTACACTCAAGGATACTTCAGACACCGATATATTCACAGTTCTGGTTTGACAAAACTACCGAGAAATTTAAAATGCTATAGGGTCTGCAAGTTTCGTTCGAATTTTGAACTTCCAGGTACATAATTAGTAACCGGAAGATGCATTTTCATCAAAAACATATAACGTTTCAAGCACAAATTTGGACTTCATAATGCTGCAACGTCATGTTTTGGAGATAACGTTTTCGAATTGCAATTTTATCCTGAACTCTCGAGGGTCACATGACGAGACTTACAAGCCCTATTGTCAAATGGTTGTTGTCTAAAAACGCCAAATACAACGGTATTGATTAAACTAAAATTGATGGGTCTGTTTGAAGAGTCCCAAATATCTTTGAATCCATATGGTCTGTTCGAACCAAGCTTTTCCATTATAGTCTCGAAATGGACCGGTTTAAAAGGATACTAGGGAAGAATACGTACCTGCATAAACTACTAGAGAATCTAGTTTTACAGTGGACTCTCTGGGAAAACACGAAGATGTATGCAAACATTTTGGCTGTCAGTATAAGTATGCAAAATTTTAAATGACATCATACTGGATAAAATATGCGAGTTCCGAAAGTCTGAGGCAAGGTAAAACCGAGCAGTTATCATCCTTAACAGACGTTTTATGCAAGTTTGAATTAATCTTTTTATTCTAAACCTACTTAAAAGTGTTCGATTTCCTTCAGATTTCAAAATTGCATCAATTAGTGACTATCCAATTTTCAAAAGCCATTTTGGGTGTCAGTAATGTTTAAACAATTGCCCGTTTTGAGATGTATGCTCTTTATTTTTCTTCGATATGGTGTGCTTGTACATGAGAATATATCTCATGTGTACACTATGTTATAAATATTTTCTAAATTTATGTAAATTCTAAAACCCAAGGTTTAACTCCCTCCATCGTAGTTTTGTTCATAGCTATTTTTGATATTACTGATAATTTGGATTTGTTAACATTTATTGAAATTGTGGATTTCCTATGTTTAGGTTCTAGTGCTGCTGATGAGGAATTAATTTCCGAAATGGCCATACAGCTCATTTAAATCAATTGCAGTTGGAGTAAACATATGTGTTATGGTCTCATGTTCATTTACTCCACATCCTTTCGTAAAATATTAAATTAACAACCCTTTCAGATTAAAACATGTTGAAGGCCTCATTTTTTTTTAATTCAACATGACGAACCACAATAGAAGCGTTGTTCCATTGCTTTAAATTACATGCATCTTTGGAGATATGTATCATTTGTATTTACTCCATATCCTGTCGTTATTTATTAGTATTCGTGGAGTTTGGAAGAATATACATGGACGTGACCATATAAAAATAATTCAACCCGAACTGCTGACGAATTTGCTGGCGAAGTTAACAAGAAAATCTAATTCCTTGTTCTTGAATACAAACACTGAGGCAGTTGACGCATTTACACAAGACTGGTCAGGAGAAAATAATCTCCTAGTTCAACCAATATATTCAGTTATTCAGGGATATGTATTCCAATTATTCCTAGATGGATTTCTGCTCCCTGCTGGCTGTTTTTTTTTTAAATGTATCAAAATTATGTGAAAGAAGTTTAGAATTCACTGAAACGGACAAAATTTATGTCAAAGGGAGAAATCCTCTTTGTATTTTCGGAACGGATAAATTTGTTGTTCCTGTTTTAGCAGTGAGGCTAGATTAAGGTGAATTCACGATTGTTTTTAGATGTGAACATGTTTTTATTTTTGTATTGCGAACATGCTATGATCATGTTGTTTTGTGACATGGTCAAAGCATCGAACATAAAATTGTAGTAGACTGAGCAACTTTTTGATTTAATATTTAAACAACATTCTTAATTAAAGTACAGTAACAGAGTCCTATTATTATATATGGAATATAATAATGTAGTCGACATGGTCACGTTTTTGTTTTTGTTTTTTTATCTATTTATATATTTTGTTCCATTTTTTTGTTGTTGAAAATATGAAAATTATAGAAAAAAAGAAGGGAAACGGGGAATGTGTCAAAGTGATATGGGATGCACATGAGGCAAAGTCTCTACCAATGAATGGTAAAACAAAGCGATGGAACAACGCTTTCATTGTTGTTCTTCATCTTGAAGTCATCATAAGGCCTTCAACAATGAGCTTTGCTTATACCTCATAGTAAGTTCAAGACGGCCCCTATCACCGGTTTGAGCGGATTTTTTGTTAAATGTCGAGCAACGCTACATCCATGTTCTTTGTGGTCATGGATGCGGGATCGTCAACAAACATAAACTGGCAAAGGGCTCTTACAACCACAGTCAGTCGTTGCCCGACAAAAGCGCTAGTGTCATAAGCTAGTAGACAAACACATAAAGACAAACACCGGGCGCTCGTCGAGTCGATTGGAAGAAACTTGGCATTTGAAAACCGTGAGATAATAATGAGAACTGCAAAAGACAATTTCAAATAAGGCAATTACAGTAACGTTGCCTGTGTCTGCAAGGACACACAAGAGATCGCTTGCTATATTAATTTTAATTTAACTGGATGCTATCAAGATAATATCTGAATACATTTGCCTAATTTTCATTGATTGCTCCAATATCAAATTAACTATAACAACTAATTGTTTTGGAATATTTGTCACTTAACAATTTAAAATTTTAAAATCAAAAATTGTGTTTAAAACTAGTGAGTATCTCCATCTTGCAATAGTTATGTCCTTAGCAGATTTTGGCTTTCCTTTTTAGATCCTTTTGGTAATTTGTTCTCTATTAGCTTTTACATATATTTCGGTATATGAATTTCCAAATCTTTTGATTTCATCTGCACTGAAGAGACATAAGGCATATATACATTTGGTGTTCAGTCAGGATAAAAAAAGCACAAAGTGGGGATATATTTCACTGTTTACATAGAAAATGGCATTTAAGTCATACATTTTACACGTTTTAACCTGAAACAAACATTCATAGTATGAACAATTATATTTTATCTTACCCCAATTTAATGCAGTTATTTGTTAGAGCAAAATATAAACAGAGCAAACAAACACAAAATAGAACTCGAAATCGAACAGAACAATCAAAACTCAAGACCTTCACAGGACATCGTTCCCACATGTGATAAACGAAGTGTAATTTCCAGTTAGACATTTAGAAGTATTTTTTCTTTTGCCCGTACTTTGTTGTTGTAGAAACTCATTCCAATTTAAATTTGCAATTCCAGTGATTGCAAATCTAGTGCCGCCCAATTTCATGGGACTTACGAAAATCATATTAGTAAGTCGATATGTTAGCACACCTTTACACAATTACAATTTAAATCAAAGCTCCGATGGAGTTGAATTTCGAAGCCCTTAAAATCTACACGTGGCAAAACTTCGTAGTCACATCCAAAGAACTGTTGTATACGTCTGCTTGTATTAAGTTATTCCATAATACATGAAAATAATCGGATTGTGTGATTTCGCCCCGGGGATTTCGCATGTCGATTTCATTGCTATTAATATATGCAATACACTGTCATTGGTCACACAAGTGTTATTTACTGCGCGACATGTTCGTTGATCCGAGACGCAAAAATTTATAAAAAACCGACTATTTAATAATTTAATGAAACAACACCGTATTCAACTCAAAAAATGAAGAAATATAATTGAAAACACAATGTATACGATTTTGAAAGAAACTTGCGCACTATATTTTATCGGAAGCACGAATATCATCTTTTAGAGCTGTTAATAGGCTTGAAGTCTCACGTGATTTTTTCTTGTCATTTTAACATCTCTCCAGCCATTTCATCATGGCTTCGAGATAAAAACATGGGATTGCCATAATCCCATGGGAAAATGCATTTTCCCATGGGATTTTGAAATATTCCCATTGGAGAAAAATAATCCAATGGGAAATTACAGAAATCCCATGGGAAATAATAATCCCATGGGAATAATATAAGTCCCATTGGAATATTTTAAAATCCCATGGGAAATTGCATTTTCCCATGGGATTTTGAAATTCCCATGTTTTTTTATATTGCCATAGTGGATATCGAGTTACAATTATGATTTTGTTAAGTCCCATGCATTTCCGCACATTTTGGTTATTTACACTACTTGGTAGCTCTCAAAAATGGTGGCACAAGATTTGTAATCACTGCAATTGCAAATTTGAATTGGAATAAGTTTAGAGTAAGTTTTAGAACGGGTGTGCAATTTATTTAAGAAAATTGATCCAAAACTTGTTACGAAATTAAATTCTGTTAGTGTGGTTAGAAATACCAGTAAATACCTGTACTTTAAATTCATAACTAAAGCCAGTGACTTACATAACGTAATGCACATATTATCTCCAAGAAAGATTCGAAAAAATTTGATAAATTTCAAGTTTTCTAAAAACAAATTCTTGAAGGCCTAAGAAAATAGTTTGTACCTGATATAAAAATTTACATACACAAGTCTGATAATGTAATGACATTTGTATGTAAACAGTTATTGTCATGAGTAGGATTAACAAATTATTACTGTATCTACACTAGTTCATTCTATTTGACAAATCAGAACTATTCTCGAACCATCGAATGTCAACAAGAATCGATTACTATTCTCTTCGAAACGTAAAACCCATGGATTGGCATTCATTGTTTCATAAATATCCGTAATTGGAATAACTCTGATAAGTTTTCCATAACTCGTCAGTTGGTGAATATTCCTTGAATAGTACCCTGTTGTATATATATTACCGTTGCAATCAGTGTCTTGACAATAAGGATAGTTTAACTGACTTGTATTTTTGTATGTAAACCCAGATCTTCCTGATGACTCGAACTTGATAGAATGCTTTGTATTCATGTATATATATAATCAGGTTTTGGCTTCTTTGGACAACATAAAAATCGAGAATCAATACCAGTTTTAATATGTTTTATCTTAATGCAAGTTCTCGCATTAACCCATGAAACTGTACCATTGTTCGTATAGCTTGCAGTAATGATCTGATCACCAACAAAACACAACCCCCAAGCATTTGCCCCTAAACTCAACTTCCGATCAATTACAAAGGTAGCAATATTAACAATGTATATTTTGGTCCAACAAGTAGCAACAGCAGCTCTATTGCTGTCGATAGAAGTTATATCTGGTGGTTTTTCTATTTCCAATTCCCGTTTTAGTATTCCTTGGTTGTCATACTTCAATATTTTTGAATTACTATAGTCAGCAAGAAGAATGTCCTTACCACAGAACGCTCCGCTAACAAAGCCAGCTTGTCTTTGGATATCGATCTTTAAAATCACACTTACTGTCCCGGTGTGAAAATTAAATTTCTTTCGACCACTTTTGAACCATTCTGTATTTTCCCAAGATATATTTCCTAGATTTTGTATATTGAGCATCTCCTCATTTGGTTGGAATTTTACCGACACATCTTTCATTCCATTGACAACGTTTGAAATTTCGTTGTCAATATTTGATATTTTTTCATAGATTTCCTCAAACTTGACAAACATTGTAAGTCGGATGCGTGCAACAAACATGTCTCAAATATATGTTTCCAGTTTTCAACCATACTGTTCAAACTCGACAACTGGGCGGTTTCATCATTTAATTTCAGAACGATCTCTTTTTTTCTCTTCTGAATTTCATCTCGAAGTGTTTGTTCAAATCGGTCCAACTGTTTGTTTATTTTTTCTCTCAGATTTCCTATTTTTGAAAATACATTGTTCGTGTCATCTTCTAAATTATCAACAGCTTTCTTTCGCGATTGAAGAATCTCGCTTAATAATATATTTGTTTCTTCTAATTTTGTGGACAGTTCCCTCACTTTCATTGTTTGTTTAATTCCGGAAGTGGCTTTGCGTATAGTGACAACTTCATCACATTTTCTATGATGCACTGTGGCACAAACTGTGCAACAAGGCTTTGAATGGACTTCACAATATATTTCCATCAACTTGTCAGGATGCTCATGGCAAGTAATGAATTCACTGTTACGAGATAAGTTGTCTTTTGAGTTTAATGCCTCTTTAACTGGAATTCCTTTGTGTTTTGCAGTCATTTTGAATGCAGTGTGGAAGGTTTCACATGTTTTGCAATACGCTTCACAACACACGGTACACCATGACGTAGCAGTTTGACTTTTTCCTAAATTTTCACATGAAGTGCAC
>MJUU01012315.1:75196-101214 GCA_002080025.1 Modiolus philippinarum | reverse complement strand
AAATGTGATGTAAACAAAAGTTTTGAACTTAACTAGTCTTTTGCTCACTGGTTGCTAAGGACTATTTCGAAATTAGCTTGTTGCTAGGGACATGAATGTCACTTCCGGTTGGCAATGCCATTAATTTCCTCTATAAAACATTACAAAAAATTTTGCCTATGGTTGCTAAGGTCTTTATTGCATAAAAACCATGTTGCTAAGGACCTTGACCTTTGACCTTGACCCTATTTTTTCGGTCATATTTAACTGAACATTTTTTGTTCTTATACTTTCTTTGTATCTTGCATAATTTTTGATATATAAGCAAAAAACCTAATATCGGACCCCGAAAAAACAGTTTTTGGGCCCTAGGTCCAAAACCAGTGGTCCAATTATTTTGGACCTAATGTACCAAATGTAGATCTTAATAAGACTTACATTTTCTCAAATATATTTAATCAGCTATCTACTACGGTTTTCGAGTTAAAGCGATAACGAGGTCTAAGGTCATCAGTGACCTTCACCGGTGACCTTTGACCTTGACATTTTTAGATGGCCATATATGACTTATGAACAATAGTGAAGGTTCCAGGTCTCTACGACTTATCGTTTGGGAGTATTAAGCATTAACGGAAACTCAAAATCTTTCAAAGGGCAATAACTCATATAAAGAGTCGTCGAATCTCTTCAGACCAAATGTAACAAAGTTGCGTCTTGTGAAGATGAACATTTTTCTCATTACATTTGATCAGCTATCTATTACGGTTTCCGAGTTTGTCTGATAACAAGGTCAAAGGTCACGGTCAAAGGTCACCGATGACCTTCAACCTGGTACTCAAATTGAAGCTCTCTTCGCACTGATCAATTTAAATATACATGTTTACTATAATATCTGTAACCGTTTAAAAGTTATTCGCGAAAAACCAATTTGCCGAAACGCGTCAAGGGCTATAACTCAAAAACGGTTCACCGCAGAGTTTTTGTTCCAATGTATCAAATGCAGATCTCAATGAGAGGAGCATTTTTGCAATATAGTGTTTTCAGAAATTTTTTATCGTTTCCGAGATATCGCGATAATAAAATTTCAAATGGCGGCCATTTTGAAAATGGCGGCCGAAAAAAATTTCTGACCCCAGATTTGTAATCAGGACCACGAAAGCTACCTGGAAACTAAATTTGGTGGAAATCCGATAACTTTGAGATTTTTGCATATTTAGGGGTCAAAAACGCGTAACCGGGGTCGCGACCAAAAAAAAAATGTTTGCATGATAAATCATTGTTACGATATAACAAACTTTTTCCCCCATTCAGATTTTTGATATCGGTTACGGTTTCCAAGTTCACCTGATAACAAGGGTTTTCGGTGTTGGGGAGATAACTCCGTTACTAAAAATAGAATTATGTCGTGCCCTCAGATCCGGAATCCTAGTTTGGTCTATGTCTTATGTACCAAGTATCAAAATATTTTGTCGCGTAGTTTTTTGTCATTCGTGGCGGAAATAATAATAATAATAATAATAATAATAATAATCAGAAGAATAACAATAAGGTCTTTCACTTGTGGTGAAAGACCTTAATTAAAATAACCATTACTATTAGAAGAAATATTACTATCTTTCAGAAATATTTTGATGTGGTTAAAATTATCTTACTTAAGTTTATATGTGTGTATAAAAACATTAAAAATTATTTTTTACTCATTGAAATAAATATGTAACAAATCAATACTACTTACAATATCTCAGCCTACTATTGAGGATTCTTGTATGTTTCACTCTTCAACAGCATCAATCTAAATCAGAGGAGACAAATTACATAAATGTATAGTCTGGATATATCTGTACAGTAGAATGTGCTTTCATTGGCTTCCAGCTGAGTAATTGACGCTAGTTATAATAACTGCTTTAAGCTCCTACCAAGTATTGACATATTCTTTTTTCTAATGGAAGTAAAATATCATTCATAATGTTTGTGTTTACATCTGTTGATTCTATTTTGAGCCTCAACCTTCTGAATGTTCTAGAGCCGTCAAATCTGAAATGTGTGAATAATTTTAAAATTTTGTATTGGTTGATTTCTACCCCGAGAAAACAGTAAGATCAACAAGACAAGTGGCAGTCGGAAACGACAGCTAATCCCCTTGCCCGGTTGTTGAATGTTTGTCTAGGATAATAGGCACTCCACAATGTTGTACCATTCTGGATTTTTAATTTAATCTGAGTCATTCATGCAAGAAATGTAGTTACCTTATTTCAATCAGGAGCTTCATACCTATAGCACATGCATCTACTGATGAAAGATTAATCTTCTACTAGTTGTAGGACCTAAGATCCAGACTGTAACAAAACTTCAATATAATTCACTCATGCATGAAATGCAGGGCAAAGTTACCTAATTTTTTTTTCTGGAGCTTCGTAGCTTTACAAGACGCATCTACATACAAAATATTATTCCTCTACGAGTTGTAGTATCGAAGATCTGGACTCTTACAAAAACTTTAACCTAAGTCACTCATGCATGAAATGTAAGTCAAAGTGACCTAATTTTTATCTGGAGCTTCGTAACTTACAAGATGCATCTGCATGAAAAATATTATTCCTCTACAAGGTGTAGTAGCCTAGATCTGGACTGTTGCAAAAACTTTAACCTAAGTCACTCATGCATGAAACGTAGGGCAAAGGGACCTAATTTTCATCTGGAGCTTCGTAACTTTACAAGACGCATCTACATACAAAACATTAATCCTCTACGAGTTGTAGTATAAAAGATCTGGACTCGTACAAAAACTTTTAACGTAAGTCACTCATGCATGAAATGTGGTAAAAATGAACTAATTTTTATCTGGAGCTTCGTTACTTTATGAGATGTATCTACATACAAAACGTTTTTTTTTTACAAATTGTAGTGGCCAAGATCTGGCCTCACAAAAACATTAACCTAAGACACTTATGCATGAAATGTAGGTCAAAGTGACCTAATTTTTACCTGGAGCTTCGTAACTTTACAAGACGCATCCATACAAAATATTATTCCTCTACGAGTTGTAGTATCCAAGATCTGGACTCTTACAAAAACTTTAACCTAAGTCACCCATGCATTAAATGCAGGTCAAAGTGGTCTTATTTTTATATGGAGCTTCATGACTTTATGAGATGCATCTACATACAAAATATTATTCCTCTACAAGTGGTAGTATCTCAGAGCTGGAGTCTTACAAAAACTTTCACCTGAGTCACTCATGCATGAAATGTACGTCAAATCGATCTATTCAATATATCAACCTCAAGTACTATTCAAGATGGATCCATGGACAAAACGTCTCCATCTAAGTCTTCTTATTCAAAAGATACATGGTCTTAAGCTTAAACGGACGGACAAACGGACAAACGGACGAATGGACGAACGGGTGGAACGCTATATCCCCCCAACTTCGTTGGGCGAGGGAATAAAAGTAAAAACATAATTTATCTAAATAAGAAATGAAGACCCCACTCAAATAAAAATTCTGCATTTAAATACCAGGGTTAAATTTTACAGGTGATGTTATGTTTGATGACAATTCATTTGCCCTCATCTTGTCACATTCCTGAGTTGAACTTCAAAATGAACAAATTTGACACTAAATACGGATCAATATTGATAACTAATTAGCAGTTGAATAAAATTATCAAAAGTTCTTTGGTTGCTTCTCATCAAAGGTGCGTAAAACATTATCATTTCATAGTATATAACACAATACAGAATTAACAGAAACGTTTCACCCAAAAAAGGCACCAATGGTATTATTACTCATATGGTAGGGTTCTGTGATTTTCAACCTTGATGAGTTTTTCGAAGGGGGTTAGAGTTATGTATTTTTGTAGCCAGGTTTTTTTTTTTTTTTTTTTTTTTTTTTTTTTTTTTTTTTTTTTTTTTTTTGGTCAAAATCAATTTTTTTTTTTTCGAAAAGCAAAGGCCCTTCAAAAATGTATGTGCCTTACACGTTTTCTAATCATCTACAGTCTTACGTTGCTCAAATGTACAAGTATTGCCAACGCTAATCTGCTTTATTTCTATGTATTCTTGTACGAATTTATTTCTATTGTTGCAGATAAGAATAGCCAGGTAAATTGTCATTTCTTTTTTGTCAAAATCAAAATTCTTTTCCCTTTTTTTCGAACATCAAAGGCCCTTCATAAAAAAAGTATGTGCCTTACACTTTTTCTACTTATCTGCAGTCTTACGTTGCTCAATCTGCTTCATTTTTACTTATTTTTGAACGAGAATATTTCTATTGTTGCAGGGAACTGATAAGAATACATTCTCACTAATCTCTATGGAAAATAGATAACAACGATTCAATTCCCGTTTGACGCTTCGTGACCAAAAAAGGTAATAAAAACAAAGTTTTAGATGAACTCGGTTTAAATCATTATTTAACATAAATCTTAAATATTTTCAGATGTAATTCCTCCTTTTGTCCCAATCTACAACAATTAAGGTTAAAATAAGCATTTCAGAATCTTTTTCAGGGATCAAGTCATATATATTTAATATCAAACGACCATGTGGTATATTTTTTAAATACTGTCTGAAAAAATTGAATAAGAAATTATGTATCCTAGTTTTGCTATTGATTCCAAAATACAATTTTCCTCGTATATTTTATATGAACTTTTTGTATCAATACAGTGAATAGAAAAAAAATCAGCATTCAAGGTAAAGATATGGCGTATTTTTCATAAAAGGTCATTTTATGTTTTAAATACTTCTGATATATAATCAAATTGTGAACGAATATTGCTCAGAGCTCACGCAAATATGGTACTTGATTCGATATTGTTATATGTTTTACAAAATGAATGAAACTGAGATTTATAAAAGTGATGCCTTGTAAACCTTCACTTAATTTACTGCATATTTTATGATTTAAAAAAGAAAACATTTCCTCTCATCTTGTCACTAAAATTTATCCCCAATTCATCCGTTAATAATAATACATGTAATAATAATAATAATAATAATAACTATAATTATTTGTACGTTATGTTACAAACTTTTAGAAGTATTTTGATGTTGTCAAAAATTATCATCCTTAAGTTTATGTACATGTATGTGTAAAAACATTTATCATTATTTTTTACTCATTAAAATAAATATGTAACAAATCAATATTACTTACAATATCTCAGCCTATTATTAAGGACTGTTCTATGTTTCTCACTTTCACAGCAGCAATCTGAATCAAAAGCGTCAAATATAATGAATA
Organism: Modiolus philippinarum; assembly: GCA_002080025.1. Classification (NCBI taxonomy): domain Eukaryota; kingdom Metazoa; phylum Mollusca; class Bivalvia; order Mytilida; family Modiolidae; genus Modiolus; species Modiolus philippinarum. Next base: position 95,987 of record MJUU01012315.1, on the reverse strand, counting down.
TATATAGTCTGAATATACCTATTTATTATAATGCGTTTCATTGGCTTCCAGCTGAGTAACTGACGCAAGTAATAATAATAAGTGCTTTAAGCTCCACCCAAGTATTGATATATTCTTTTAAGTAATATATCAATCATATTGCTTGTGTTTACATATATATTAATTTTATTTAAGCATAACCCTTCAAATCTGAAATGTCCTAAGCATTTTAAGATCTTGTGTAGGTTGAACACCACTCCAAGAAGACAGTAAAGTAAAAAAAGTAAAAAAATGATTTATCTAAATAAGACATGAAGACCTCACTTAAATAAAATTTTGTGTTTTGATACCAGGGTTAATTTTTGTATAGAACGGTTTTGATGACAGTTCATTCAGTATAATTCAGGTTACACGTGCATGAGTTGAACTTCAAAATGTATAAATGTGACACTAAATACGGATAAAAACTGATTCTTAATTATCGATGTAACAAACTCTTCATATATCAAAAGTTCTTTGTTAGTCTCTCATCAAAGGTGCGGTGCTTAAACCATTATCATTTCGTAGTATATAACACAATACAGAATTAATAGAAAGTTTCATCAGATAAGGCACCAATTATTGATTTGGGAGGGATCTGTGATTTTCACCTTAGGTGAGTTTTTGAGGGGGTTAGTTTTATGATATTTTTGCAGCCAAGTAAATTATTTAAGTTTGTGTGTGTGTGTGTGTGTGTGTGTGTGTGTGTGTGTGTCAAAATCTAAATTAAATATTTTTTTTAAATGAAAGGCCATTCGTGATAAAAAAAAAGTGACAAAAATAAAGTTTTGAAACAATTTAAGACCAGTTGAAACAGTTGAACACGGTTTAAAACATATACCAATCATTATTTAACATAAATGTTAAATATTTCAGATGTAATTCCTCCTTTTGTGCCAATCTGTATGTTGTCGCAACAAGGCTAGAAATTCAGGATAAAATAATCATTTCAGAATCTTGTCAGGGATCAAGTCACAAACATCAATATAAAACGACCATGTGGTATATCTTTTATAAAATACTGTGTGAAAAATTTGAATAAGAAAAGATGTGTCTTAATTTTGCTTATGTTTTCGTAATACAATTTTCCTCGTCCATTTGATATGAACTTTTGTATGAATACAGTGAACAGAAAAAAAATAACCATCATTCAAGGTAAAGATATGGTGCATTCGTCATTACAAGTTGCTTTTATTTAAATTCTTTGCGCAAAATTTTGCGCTGAACAATGTTCAATAGAAGTGTCTCAAATGCAAATATCAATTATGAAAAACGACACTATTTAACAGCAATATTACATAGTAACTCCTTCACCACGTGTTTTACGTAAGAGGCCTAACGCTACCTAGTTAACATTTTGGTTCAAGTTACAAAAACAAAAAACACAAAACACAAAACAAAATAAAAACAACCAAAAACCAAAACAAAACAAAAACAAAACCAAAAAAAAAAAAAAGAAAACAAAAAATATTACTCAGGTTTCTCCAAAATCGTTATGTCCGTTCACTCGTCCTCTGTCAAAAAAATTCATATTTGAAAATCCGAAGCGAATTAACTGATGCGTTAGTTGTCATTTTCGAAATTTTGTAGGTATTTTGGGACGTAATTCGACAAAAATCCAAAGTCGGATCTAATCAGGAGGTCGTTTTTAAAAACAGCTAGTGACATTTCTGTGTCGTTCAAAAAAAAGGCTTTTTGAATTTCATGACTTCATAGATAAGTTGCTCTAATTTTACAGTGATTCATTTTATTATTAGCCGGAGCAGCTGGTTCAAGAGAATGTTTGCAATTGATGGAATGTTTTAGATTTATTTGTTCGGATATTGGCGTTCTGTTAGCCGAAGAGAAAACCTCGGGTCCATCTTGTATTATGACTTTTCTCGGACTAGAGATTGACACCGTCGAAATTGTTATTAGAATACACCTTAAAAGTTATTAGAGTTGAAAGCAAAACTAGAAAAGGTTTTATGCAAGAGAAAAGTTACACTGCAGGACTTGCAATCTCTTTGCGGGTCTCTTAATTTTTGCGCTAGAGCTATTCCATCGGCCAGGGTGTTCAACCGTAGGTTCTTTGATGCAATGTCGGGAATAGAGCGTCCACACCATTATTTACGCGTGACGATCGGCATGAAAGAAGATATCAAAACTTGGCTCGAATTTTTAAACATATTTAACGGAACTTGCTCATTTGGGGAAAACGTCTGGCTTACAAATAATCACCTTAACTTATTCACAGATAGTGCTGGTTATTACGAGTTAGGTTGTGGAGTTTACTTCTCGGGGAGATGGGCATATTTTCAGTGGCCCCAACAATGGGGCAATGTAGATATAATGGCTGATATCACTTTCTTAGAGTTAGTTCGTATTGTATTCGCAATTGTCGTTTCAAAAACGATTTTTTTAACAAGCGTATACTTTTTCACACAGATAATAAAACTTTAGTAACCATCATAAACAAAAAGTCCTCAAAATCTAAACGAGTAATGGAATTGATTCGGCCTTTTGTTCTTTGCACTATGTTATATAATATGGAGTTCAAAGCTGTGCATATTGAAGGCCGTGTCAATTGCATTGCTGACGTAATCTCACGTAAACAGTGGCAGAGGTTCAGATCGTTGGCACCAGAGGCAGAAATGGAGATGACACCCATACCACAGGATTTTCTGCAATTGATTCTGGGACTAAAATTACTCGCTTAGTAAATGCATTCCTAGCGGACAATACAAAGGACACCTACAGATTGGGATTGCAGAGTTTTGAAAAATTTCGCAAGGAGTTTAAATTAGAATCAGTATGGCCACCATCCCATTCCCATATAGTTATCTATGTAGCATATTTATCATTGATGGGAAAGTCACATAAAAGAGCTAGTTGTTACGTAGCTGCCATTGCCTTCCATTGCAAAACTTTAAAATCTTCACCATGTAATTATAGTCATAGTTTTATTGTTAAAAAAATGCTCGAAGGTATGAAACGTTCTCACGGTTCGAAAGATATTAGACTTCCAATTACACTAGAACTTTAAACAAATATCATTGATAAGCTGCAGTCAATTTGTTTTTATACATACGAATCTTTACTGTTCGCAGCAGCTTTCTCTGTTGCCTTCCATGGTTCTTCCGGATTGGCGAAATAGTTTATACAAAAATTGGCCAAGTACAGCAAATTATTCGTATACAAAACGTTAAAATATGTCAGCAAGTTATAGAAATCTACATGAATTATTCGAAGACTGATCAAAAGGGGCAAGGTACACGTATCGAAATAATAGGAACAGGATCACAGATTTGCCTCGTGCGTCTATTAAAACGTTATTTACAAGAAAGGCCAAATACAAGCGGTCCGCTGTTCTGCCATTTTTACGGCAAATACATATCACGTTTTCAGTTTTCTTCAGTTTTGAACAAGGCGTTAAAAATTTTGGGAAAAAACTTTGATGGCTATAAATCAAATTCGTTTAGAATTGGGGCCGTGACGGCGGCTGCTGCTAGGGGTGCTACAGACGAGGAAATCATGAAATTAGGTCGTTGCAGGTCTAATGCTTTTCGGTCATACATACGTTTATAGAATGTATAGCAAATAGCAAAAAAAAATTGTGCACTTATCGTAATACCGTAGTTGTATGAATTATATTTTATTAGATGAAATAGAATGGGTAGATAAAAACTGTATGGATTGTGGGTTCGTCAATCATCAAACGTGCCTTTACATACGCACGCAAAACCTATGACGGTACAAATCTTGGGCTTAAACGGAGAAATTGTTTCATTTGGTGGCAGGGGAAAAATGGTATGACTTGGGACGAATCTGTTCCCAGGATAAAATATTTGCTCAATTTCGAACAACCACCGTATATTTTAGTATTGCATTGCAGTGGTAATAGCATTGGGTCCATCAAGTTACAGGAGTTTAGGAGCCGCATAAGGGAAACTTTATACAGACTAATGGAAATGCTGCCCACAACTAAATTAGTGTGGTCACAAATCCTGCCTCGGTTGAAATGGCGATTTAGTCAAAATATTAAAGCACTCAATCTTGCAGCCGAAAGGTTGAACAATTTTTCACCTTGGATTTGTTTCCAGTCAGTTGGCGGTTATGTAAAGTACCCCGAGATAGGTTGGAACGAGTGTGATCTATTTTGTGACGACGGCGTCCATCTTTCTGATATAGGAAATGAACTTTTTTTTCTACAGATTGCAGTCATACCTCAGTAGTTTTGTTTAAAAAACCGAGGCTTGGATTTATTTTTAAATTTTATATATACTTATAAGTTAATAGGGCGTACAGTTTATTGAATCTCGTAGTTTCAATCGTTTGTTTGTAAATAAGTTGGTTAGTATAAATCAAATTTAAAATACTAAATCCACGGCTTGTTGTTGTGCCGCTTCCTCCATTTTGATGGCGGTGATCGTATATAAAAAGATATACTGTTATACACGATCATGTGGCGGAAAACCGACACAACACCAATATTTCTGCAACAGTTTCATTTTATGGACTGTAATATCCGTTCCTTGTACTGAGCCTCTGTTCCAAGGCCAGTACATATTTTGTTAAATAATCTGAATAATGATAATTTTCCGTCTTCATGATGGTCACTCTATTTTAATCAAGATTTTAATGTACTTATAATGACAATCATGATTAGTCTAATGTTCCGGCGATAATGACAATCATGATTATTCTTATATTTAAGTGATAATGACAATCATGATTATTCCAGTGTTCCTGTGATTATTGCAATCGTGATTATTCTAATGTTTTGGTGATAAAGACAATCATGATTATTCTAATGTTTAAGTGATAATGACAATCATCATTATTCTAATGTTCAGTCGATAATGACAATCACGATTTCTGCTAATTATGATATCTATCATTCGTGATTATTCTAATATATTTCATAAAGACAATCATGTTTTAATATTAATACAAATCATGATTATTCTGATTTTCAATAATGTTCCTGGACTTGCCAAGTAACGCCGTTTTGGCAGGCAGTCCAGCTTTATGTGAGCCGTGGCCTTTACTTGCCAATAAATATTTTATTTTATTTTATTGTTTGTTTTTGTTAACAAGAATCTAAGTGAAGTCGATTTATCAATTTATGGGATAAATCAGATTAACGTAGTGACGGAATTGTTTAATTGTGATTACGAGTTATCCCGCTTTAATCGATTTTACTTGTAGTCTCTAGATTTTCAGGAAACCAGAAAGAACGTGTCACATGGCCTTTCTAGGCTAAGGTTACAGTTTGACGTCAACCTTCCTTTTGCAGCGGAGTTCAGTAGGGACAGACGTTAATTATTTGGAGGAGTATATCTCAACAAATTGTTGCTTTTATTTAAACCCACCCTCCCACCTCTTTTCAATGTACTGCTGCCTTTTGCTCATATTTTTCAGACTCCGTTGTAACCCCCAGAAACGAAACTCGTCACGGCTCACAAAAGAACTATGAAGTGCAACAGATCTACAGGATTTTAGTTATAGACAACATTTTGGGAGATTGTCCATTATTATTAACTATAGTACCAGTACCAGATTTGCATAATTCGTAAACTCTTCTACATAAGAACCAAGCAAATGGAACAACAAACTGAAGTTCGTCAAAAGTTCAACTTGTTTTAAATCTCAAGAAGGCGGAAAACCGACACAACACCAATATTTCTGCAACACTTTCATTTTATGGACTGTAATATCCGTTCTGTGTACTGAGGTTCTGTTCCCAGGGCCAGTATATATTTTGCTAAATAATCTGAATAATGATAATTTTCCGTCTTCATGATGGTCACTCTATTTCAGTCCAGATTTTAATGTTCTTATAATGACAATCATGATTATTCTAATGTTCCCGCGATAATGACAATCATGATTATTCTTATGTTTTAGTGATAATGACAATCATGATTATTTCAGTTTTCCCGTGATTATGGCAATCGTCATTATTCTAATGTTTTAGTGATAAAGACAATCATGATTATTCTAATGTTTAAGTGATAATGACAATCATCATTATTCTAATGTTCAGTCGATAATGACAATCACGATTTCTGCTAATTATGATATCTATCATTCGTGATTATTCTAATATATTTCATAAAGACAATCATGTTTTAATATTAATACAAATCATGATTATTCTGATTTTCAAAAATGTTCCTGGACTTGCCATGTTACGTCATTTTAGCCGGCATTCCAGCTTTATGTGAGCCGTGGCCTCAACTTGCCAATAAGTAATTTATTTTATTTAATTGTTTGTTTTTGTTAACAGGAATCTAAGTTAACTTTATTTACTGCACATTTTATCATTTTCTAAAACATTTGCCCTCATCTTGTCACTAAAATCTATCCCAAATGTTAATAATAATAATAATAATAATAACTAGAAGTTGTCGGAAACGACAGCTATCCCGCACTCCCTGTTTAAAACAAAAAACCGACACAAAAAACAGTTGTTATAAACCCTGGGCATAATTTTTCTCAACATTTTTCTAAATCAAACAAATGATAGTCGTTTTTTTTGCAAAAGAATTCTAGGATATATGATTGTTAGGCACAAGTCCAAAAAGTAAGCGGTCTTTGAGACTTTCAGGAAATTTACCAAAATTGGAATAAAATATTTTTGAAATCCAATTGATGAAAATGTTTGTCCTAAACTACACAAACAATTTAAGTATGGTTGCTAGGTAGAATTCCAAAAAATAAGTGGTCTTTTAGACTCTCAGGAAATTTACCGAATTGGAATAAAAAATTCTTGAAATCCCATTTATGAAAATGTTTGTTGTGAACTACACAAACAATTTAAGTACGGTTGCTAAGGTGAATTCCAAAAAATAAATGGTCTTTGAGACTTCGAGGAAATTTACCAAAAATGGAACCACCTTTCAGAATCCTTAGCTCTTAGAATAATGTGTTTTAACAAACACTTGTCAGAATATGAGATTATATGCCAACATTTCCACAAAAAAAATGTATGTCTTTGATATTTTCAGGAAATTTACCAAACTTGGAATTTTACAGGTGATTTTATGTTTGTTAATAGAACCATTTTGATGATAACTTATTTTGTTAAACTGAGTTTAGAGATTCCTGAATTAAACTTAAAAATACATATTTGACACTGAATACGAATCAATGTTGAAAACTAATTAGCAAATTATAAAATCTTCAGATATCAAAAGTTCTTTCTTTGCTTCTCGTCAAACGTGCCAAAACCATTATTATTTCATAGTATATAACACAATACAGAATTAACAGAAAGTTTCATCAGATTAGGCACCAATTGATTTACTACTGATTTGGTAGGGTTTTGTGATTTTCAACTTGATGAGTTTTTCTAGGGGTTTAGATATTTGATAATTTGTAGCCATTTGGGGGATGGGTCAAAATCCAAATTATTTAATCTTTTTTTTTCAAAAATCAAAGGCCCTTCAAAAAAATGCATGTGATTTACACGTTTTCTAATTATCTGCAGTCCTACATTGCTCAAATGTACGAGTATTGCCAACGCTAATCTGCTTAATTTCTACTTATTCTTAAACGAATTTATTTCTATTGTTGCAGTGAACTGATAAGAATACAATCGCTCTAATCTCTATGGAAAATAAGTAACAACGATTCAGTTCTCGCTTGACGCTTCGTGACCAAAAAAGGGAATCAAAAATTAAGTTTTGAAGAAATTTGACACCAGCTGAAACAGATTAAAAGATATACAAATCACTATTTAACATAAATCTTAAATACTTTCTGATGTACTTCCTCCTTTTGTCCAAATCTGTACGTCGTCGAAACAGCCGTTAAGGTTAAAATAAGCATTTAAGAATCTGTGTCAGGTCTCAAGTCAAAAACATTTAATATAAGACGACAATGTGATATTTTTAAATACTGTCTGAAAATTTTGAATAAAAAATGATGTATCTTAGTTTTGGTTTTGGTAATGTTTTCATAATACAATTTTCCTCGTCTATTTTATAAGAACTTTTGTATCAAAACAGTGAATAGAAAAAAATACCAACATTCAAGGTAAAGAAATGGTGCATTTTTCATAAAAAGTCATTTTATGTTTTAAATACTTATGATATATAATCAAATTGTGAACGAATGTTGCTCGAAGCGCACGCAAATAAGGTTTTTGTCTCGAGATTTTTATATGATTTACAAGATGAATGAAACTGAGATTTATAAAAAGTGATGGTTTGTAAACCCTTACTTTATTAACTGCATATTTTATGATTTTCAAAAAAAAAATAACAACAAAAAAAAAAACAAACAAAAACAAACAAACAAAAAAACAAAAAAAAAAACAAAAAAGAAATATTTGCTCCACTCTTGTCACTACTAGTAATAATAATACAAACTTTAAGAATTATATTTTGATGTGGTTAAAATTAATTTTGCTTAAGGTAGTAGGCCTAGGTTAAGGAAGATAACTCTTTAGATCAGTAAGGCGTTTGAAACAGTCAGTTTCATCAATGTTTTTCAAGCATTTATGTGAAAAAGAATAAAAATCATCTATGTTACTTAGAAGCTTAGGATATATTTGTGAAAATGATCTAAACAAACACACATATGATTTTTAAGAGTTATGTCCCTTAACCTGGGTCTACCTCCTTAAGTTTATATAACATATTTGATATAATTTTTTACCCATTATGATAAGTAGCTAGCAAAACAATACTAATTACAATATCTCAGTCTATTATTGCGGATTGTTCTGTGTTTCTCACTTCCACAACAGCAATCTGACTCAGAACAGACATATATCGCATAAATATAGAGTCTGAATGTACCTGTCTAGTAGAATGTGTTATCATTGGATTTCAGCTTAGTGATTGACAATAACAATACCGAAGTAACCGTTAATTTATTTTTTTGCATATGCGCATTTCGACAACTTATGTCTCATCAGTGCAGATCAAACCAAAACATTTGGAAGTCCATTGACCGAAAAACTGATTAAAACTGACAGTTAACAAATAACTAAAAGGATCTAAATAGAAAAGCCAAAATCAGCTAAGGACAGAGCTATGTATGGGGGAGATACTTCTTAGTTTTAAACAATTTTTGTAAAATTCAGTAAGATGCAATTCATAATAATGATAATAAGTGATTTTTGCCCAATCCAAGTACTAATGTATTCTTTTTTTCTAATGGAAAATGCATATTGGTTTTGCTCACATATGATAATTTTATTTTCAACCTCATCATCTTAAATGATCATCAACAATCAAATCTAAAAACAATTTTACAATTTTCCCTTTTTTTTACTGAGTGAATTCTGCTCCAAGAAGACATTAAAGTCAAAAAAAATAATTTTCAAATAAAACATGTAGAGCATACTCAAATAAATATTCTATTAATTGATACCTGGGTTCAATTTTATACACAATGTGATACCAGTTTTTAGAACGGTTTTGATGACTTTTTCTAATTTTACTAGTTGAACTTCAGATAGAATAAATTTGACTCCTCTTAATTTAAGGTTGAACGCTAATCTTTACAGTCAAAGTGGATTAAAAAGCTTACAAGATGGCTGATTTCACTGTAGTAATATAAACGGTCCAAAATAAAAAGCACAGCTACGTGAGATGTTCATATTTTATTTTTAAGTTATTCTTCCTGAAATACAAGCCTGAGTGTCAAACCCTGATTATCATAAGGATTATCAAAATGATTATTGTTGATAAGCTAAATTGCAACAAAATCTTCAAATATCAAATATTCTGGTGTTTGCTGTCTTGTCGAAGGTACATGTGCTACTGTTCCTTTTGTTGATTATCCTATTAAAATGTTAAATGATATATCTCAATTACATAAAATATATATCTGAAATCAATAAAAAAAAATATCCACTCAAAAAATGAATTGACGTTTTAAATAAACCAGAACCTGTTTATACATATTGAAAACATAAGAATATTTTGAAAGTCACATTCAAGGCGTAGACGATTCTGTACTGCTTTGTTACTACTAGTATTTGTGAATAATATCTCGTTTCGATTCTAAACACTGATTACTGGATCATATACAGTGTGCTCTATTTCCTCTCAATCGCTGCAGATATGATATAGTACTAAAAAAAATATTCTGTTTGAAATGCTATAATTTCATCTGAAAAGCGATTGATATTTTTTTTAATTTTCATTTTTCATTATAATTGTTATCATTTTATTTTATGTATTTATTTTTTATCTTTTTATTTATTTTATTTATTGATTTTTTTTTGATAGCCAGGATAAGTCACTTTTTACGAATATATAAAATAATGAAGAAAAACATAGTTATAACTTGTAAAGCGAACAATCCAAGGACCATGGCAACACCAGAAACAAAAAAAAAGGCGAAAAAAACAGACACAACATGGGTACGGCACAGAAAAGAAAAATGAAGACACTCACACACAAAGATGAACAACACGGACCCAATGAAAAAACATGGGCGAGATCAGGTGCACCGGTAGAGTAAGCATCTCCTGCTTCTTATAAGACACCCGCCGTGTTGAACATATCAAATCCGGTAGTAAAGTCAAATTTGGTAGAGGAAACAACAATTAAGCTTTAAAGGGAAAGATCTGTTGTCATGTGGGAAACAGATATCCCATAGCGGTCCACAAGATGGTGATGTCGACCGTAAAACTTCTGGAGGGATGACTTCAAGTTTTGGGTAACATACCCTTGTTGAAGTAGCCTATTTGTAAGCAACCGGGCTCTATCAAGGAAGTCACTGTATCGAACACAGGCTCTTGAATAGCAAATGAGCTGGGAAATGTAAACTCCATATGCCGGCGCTGTTAGGATGTTGCTACAAAGAAAAGGGAAGTTTACTATTGGTAAGGTGAAGTCATCGCGTTTGTCGTACAGCTTAGTTTGAAGTCTCCCTTTGTTGTCAATTTCAAGGTGAAGGTCAAGGAACGAGGCTGATGTAGAAGTGTCGTGGTATCCTTAATTTCGAGCTCTTTTGGATAGATCAAATGAAGAAATTCACCAAAGCGAGGGTTGTTTAGCGACAAAATATCATCTATATAACGGAAGCTAAAATCAAAGGATTGTGCCAGTTTTTTATCTTTATTTTGAAGAAGCCCTTCGATGAATTCAGCTGCATAAGAGTGAAGAAACAGATCGTCTAGGAGAGGCGCACAGCATGGTTTAACCAGTCGACTGCCCTAGTCACGTTTCATCTCATGGTAGATACATACATGAATATTAATTATCTTCGGCGTAATAATCTGAATTTCCAGCTGAATTTCCAAGTACAAACTCAGTTTGAATGTGTAAAAGTTTGTATTGCTACTCTTTATCAATCTGACTGTCTTCAACTACACCAGTACTAATTCGTTTCAAACATGCTCATACATTTGGATTTTTATGATAATTTTGAAACTACAAGATGGAATTCAAAGTTTTATCAAAGCTTTCCATATTATTTGATTTTAATGCTGCTGATTTGAGCTTACACCTTGAAACACGTGTACAGCATAACGGAATTTACTGTTTTTATGCAACTGTGGTATTTTTTTTATTTTATACAACTTTCGGTTTTTAGTCTTCAATTTTTTTTAATTCTATCTGCCCGGAAGAGACATAAATCAAATACATCGGCAAACGAATACCGAAACAAAAATGATGAAAGGGGGATTCCAAAATCAGAAGTTAACAAGAACGCCACAAAACTAAAGCACTAGCAGTGTGAACCCCTGCAAAAACTGGGGTATCATCAGGTGCTCCGGAAGGATAAGCATGATATGCCCCATGCATGGCACCTGTCACACAGCCAGCTTAAATTATGGTGTTGAAATGTCTGTTTGGTGACTGATTGGTTAATTTCATGTTCTAACCCTCAAACAAACCGATAAGAATCAATGGTACATGTTACTTCTCTAACCCTAAAACAGTACAAAGAATTATACGTAGTACTAGTTAAAGAATTGTAAAAAGTAAAACTGGCCAGCTGCAGCTACATTTACTCCATCTAAATTGAAATGATATGTAATATCTTAATAACTTAAAAGTTCATACATATTGAAAATATTAGAAAGCCAATGTCCCATTACAGGGCTTTTACAATTCTAGTACTACGTATAATTCTAAAGAAAAATACTTTTTCTTATTTTTACCAGATACTGGGTTATATGATGTGTTTTATATACTCTGTGTCGACTTATGATAAACAGATAGAGAACGTTAAACCATACAAACTGTAAAAAAAAAGATATTCTTAAAATGTAAAAGGTTCATCTTAAAGCAGTAGGAAGTGTTTTTGCTACAACCAGGATAGATATTGGAAGTGTCACTTTGTAAAACTTCAACTCCTACCAAAAGAAGGACAGTGGTGTTTTACTTGAATTGTAATAGGTTCAATTTTAATGCATTTGGCAGTTTTTTTTGGTTTTTTTTTGTTTGTTTGTTTGTTTGTTTTTTTTTTTTTTTTTTTTTGTTTCTTTGAATTATTTTTCTTTATGTCTTGTTCTTTTTTCCCCTTTTGGGGGATGTTTGCTTGCTCTTTTATTTTTTATATTTATCATTTATTGTTATTTATTTTTTATGTTATGTTTTTTCTATGTTGCTACATGAGGGATAATTGGATTTAAAATTTAGGTAGCTTTCATTAAATATTAAATAACTAAACATATTTTTGCAATTTTTAGATTATAGTTGTCAACAAAAACTCCTATATTTACGCGTCATAAAGCTTGTATGTGTTGTCAACGTTGCAAATTTGATGAAAATAGTCATAGTTATCATTCAATTCTGCATTGTTTTTCTATTTCTTCTTGTGTAAATTTATCTTAGGGTTTGTTTTCAATTTTAAGATTATACAATATTTGCCATTGCTGATATAAAATATGTTTCTTTAATCTGTACATATATACATGTACTTTTATAATAAAAAAAACACTGGCGCGATGAGTTACTCCTTATTTAACAATTGATTTTTGCATAATTATCTATAATAATGTACAACATATTACTATTACTGCATACTAATTAACTCTAATGGCAACATGAACAATGATGTTTTTCCAGTCACCAATGCCTTATACAAAAGGAATAATACATCTGTTTCTTCAACTATTATCATCCAAAGTACATCAAATACAGCTTTTCTTAACCAATTAATTTCCTTAGTCACGATATCATATCATGGTATGTACTTTTATCTTTTTAATTATCCACCAGTAATCACTCTGTTTGAATAATATTTTGGAATATTTATAAAACGTATTGCTACTCTCTTTCAAAATAGAAATGTTCTACTGCACAAGTAATTATTTGTTTCACTTAATATATGCGAAAATTTTTGGAGTTAAGGGATATTTTTTTTTCAAACTAATCTAAAAGTTCTTTCTAAGTTTTTGGACATTTTTTATTATGGTTTTCCATCGTCATTTATTTCGTCTGCCCGGTAGAGACGTAAGTCGAAATGGCAATTTGCAGAAACTAAATTTACTCGAATTAAGTTAAATTTTTACCGTCAACATTGTATACATATTTGTAAATATTTAAAAAATGTCACATCACAGGGCTTTTACAATTCTTAAAGTGTAGTACATTTTCTTATCTTTACAGCAGATACTAATTATTGTTGAAATGCAATGGTTCATATGAAAGCGATTGAGAGCAGAGAGAAGTGTCTTTGCTACAACCAGGATAGCCAGTGGAAGTCACCTTTGTAGCATATTCTCCTGTAAAATAGAAAGAACGACAGTAATTTTTTGCTTGACGAGCAATTGCTTCATCTTAAAAGACTTTGAAAGATTTTTTTTATTTATTTATTTTTTTTTTTTTTAATCTTTTATTTTAATTTTTTTTTTCTTTTTTTTTTCTTTTTTTTTTGCTACATAAATTAAGGAATAACTGATAGCCCATGATAGGTATTTATTGCAGAATAAACCAAAAGAGGTTACAAAATTCCATAATCTTGAAATTATTGTTGTCATTATGTGATATCTTTTTTTTTTGTTTCGGGTTGTGATTATTTAAAAGATGTAATTTGCAATATGATTAGATAATAAATTTAATCCTCTTTCCTTGGTTTTTTCAATTTTTAGATATCACACTATTTCAGATTACTGATATAGTATATATTTATCTGATATGCATCTTTTTTCGCGTACTACTTTTATCACAAAAATAGTCCGATGAGTTATTCTTTATTTATGTGCATAAAATTATCTATAATCATGCTTTCATATTGCTATTTAATCTAAAGGCAATCTGAACAAAGTTGTGTTCCGAGTCAACAATTCCTTATTATATACAATAGAATCACATTTCTATTTTTTTACCTATTTTCATCCAAAGTATACGAAAAACAGATTTTTATAACCAGGCAATTTTTTTAATCACGATATAATCTCACTGTAGATACAATTATGCATTTTAATTATCTTTTGTGTTAAAATTTGAATTTTTCCGTCGGTAGACACTCTGTTTGAAATATTTCTGGAGTCTGTATAAACCGTATTCCTAATCTCTTTCCGTATAATAATGTTCAACTGTAATCATTCGTCTCACATTACATACGCCAAAAGATTTGGATTTAAGGGGTAGTGTTTGAAACTAAAAGTTATCTTTAAGTTTTTATACATCTTTTGTTTATGGTCTTTAAAAGCTTTTGATTTTATCTGCCCGGAAGAGACAATACTCGTCTGTAGAATCCAAATTCTCTCGATTTTAATTGAATTGATGTTTATTTTTACCGTCAACAATCTAAATACACTAAAATTATCAGAAAATTAATGTCATATCAAATGGCTTTGACAAAGGGCAACATTAAAAACTTTGAGAGTAGGATTTTCTTTTTTTTCGGTATTTTTTTCTTTTTTTCTGCTACATCAGGGATAGCCAGGGTAAGTCACGTTTGTAATAAATATATAATACCATTGAACTACTGCGTTTATTGTTACAATATTTAGATAATATTTGTCAACTTATACCTACATATTTACCAGTCATGACACTCGTATGACAACAAAATGTCTGTATTGTCAGCATTGCAACTTTGATCAAAGGGGATGTAAGATACAACCATATCCATATATTGTTTTATATTGTTTTTCTATTTCGTCTCGGATTGTGTTTTTTTTTTTTTCGCAATGTCTTAATTAAAACATATTTCTGTGATTTGTTCATATCTTTTTATCCCAAATATGGCGCGATGAGTTGTTCCTTAGTTAGCAATTAATAGGTGTATAATTTTCTGTAATTATGCATTAAATATTGCTATTACTGCATACTAATTATTTCTAATGGCAAACTGAAGAATGAGTTTTCCGGGAACCAATGCCTTATACAAAGAATCATACACCTGTTTCTTCAACTATTATCAACTAAAGTTCACGAAATACAGCTTTTTTAACCAGGTACTTTCCTTAATCACGATATTATCTCATGGTAGACACTTATATGCATTTGGATGATCTTTTTGTGTGAATATTTGATTTTGTCAGCTTGCAGACAATCAGTCTGAAATATTTTTTGGAATCTGTATAAAAAGTTTCTGCTTCTGTGCAAATACGACTATTTTCAACTGCACAAGTAATCATTCGTCTCACACATCATATGCCAATATAATTGGATTTTAGGAGTATTTTTTTTTATTTAATTTCAATGTTCTTAGTTTTTATATCTCTTTCGTTTTTGGTTTTCCATCGCTTTTGATTTCTGACATATGTCGAAATGTTCATCGGGCAAAAACTAAATTTAAATTGAAATGATGTGTGATATATAACATACAGGGTTTATAAAATCCTATTGAAATCATTTGCATATAAATGTCACATCATGGGGCTTTGACAATTCTTATAAGTTAAGTACTACGCATATTTATGAAGAATATATAGATTACACCACAAGAACACGTTCATTACCATATTTAACCACTAGAAAAAGTTAAATTTTAAAATTTTGATAGCGAGGCTTGCCGAGCATATAAAATTTTTAAATTTAACTATCGAGTTAATAATCGGGATAAAGTGGTGTAATCTTTTTCTCTAATGATGCATTATAAACACCGAGAATTGTTTTCCGGGAGATTTAGCGGGAAAAACACGGGGCTTTATTCAACATACGTTGAATATGAAAATTTATCTAACGGGTCAGAACCGCTTTAAGCTTCACAAATCATTAGAGAAAATACTTTTTCGTATTCTTTACTGCAGATGCTGGGTCATATACGTTGTCTGAGTTTCATAATCCCTAGAAATATGAGATACAGATGAAGGGAAACACTCTGTTTAAATATTCATGTTATACTTTAGCAAAATTCTGTTTTATCTTTTTCGGGATCAATAAAACTATACCTGGTATGCTGTCTGCCGACAGGGTTGTAACATTTTGTACGGGTTTGTTGCAGGATCAAATTCTTTTTCAGGGATATTATCACTTTTACATCAAAATCTAACTGACATTTCAAAAGAAATTAAAGGTTCCCCAGAGAAAAAAACATTGGTGTCTAACATGTTTTCTTTTTATCTTCAGTCTAACGTTGCTTCAATGTACATGCAAAGCCGTCCTCCATCTGCTTATTTATTATTATTCTGTTTTCATTTTTGCAGTGAACTGATATGAAAATATTCTTTTTAATCTCTGTAGCAATGATTTAATCCTCGCTTGACGCTTCATGACCAAAACAACTTACAAAAATGTCTTATTAAAAAATGTCATCTTTAAGCAAAAATTCATCATAATTACAAAGAAATATATTACCAAAACAGGATAACAGTAAACATCTACAATGGCCGAAAACCACAATCACATGCCACAATTCACCAGCAAACTGCACTAGAAAAACAATAATGAAGACATGAGACAAACATAAATAACAATAGGAACTCGGGATAGCGGGACTTGGAACCGGTACTAGCAAAAGCCAGTGGTAAGGTTAAACCGGTTTATAGGTATCAAAACCTCCACTTTCGCTTTCCCGTTTCCCTATAGTATAATAAACATAGGAATAAAACCCAATATAGGTAGACTACTAACTCTAAGACCACTATCTTGGAAAAGAAAAGCATATGACAAAACGTAATTTGGAAAGATGGGTCAAAGAGTGTTACCCGCTAAACTGCCGGCTAGATCAAGGAACCTAGACTGTTGGTAAAACACTGTCGCACTACGGAAGAAAATTCAAGCTAAACACTCCCCAAAGGGTTTGGTAAAGAGTCATTATGTATTTCAGTAGCCATCGGCTGTATCAGTGAGAGGCCAGTATATGTGTAAAAGTCTTCAGATCACTGGAATCCAAGGCCAATTAAAGGGATTTATTCAGATTATCCCGTCGGTCTCCACTATTAGAATGTAATTTACGTCCCAGTTTTTGTAATCATAAACGATATATTCGCAATAAAATGCAATATTTAAGATAAAAAGACTATCATTAATATTTGTTTTGCCCGACTGAAATTGGATTTTCGTGTTAAATCAACCATGATAATACGTATTGAACAAACTTTATTACTCAACAAGAGACACGATACATAGATTTTATCAAGAATAATATTTTAATTCCTAGCAGAAAACTAAAACACGTAGACAAAATGTGTATTTTTGCACTTAAGAATTAACATTATGCCCAAAAATGTCTCTTCTAATTTCTGAACCATCTACTGTGACGGTGAAGATCATGATCCGAAATTTCTGTTTGCGATGTAAATAGTGGGTATGTCTACATTTTCTTTTTCCAAAGCATCACATTTTCATTTTCGAACCGCGTGACTTTAAACCTCTGTTGCTATGTCGTCCATGAATTCCTCAGGACTATTTTTCATTTTCAACTACCGTTCTCCGAACTGTAAAACGCGTATTACACAATCTCGACATTGCGACGTTTCACGGATCCTGCTGCAACGTGATTATCCTTTGATTATTTTTTTTTAACACTAGTCTTTAGTTAGTTCTTCTTTTCACGTAACAATGAATTGCTAGGGAAAAAAATCAAGATCGACGATCTGACCGCGCTAAGTCATTGGCACCGTTGATTTTGGATTAAACTGGGCAACGAAATGAGACATTGTTTTCCACTTTTTAAGATGGCAAATTGGTAACATGATGAAGTGTCCCAATAATTGAGATCAAACAAATTAAATCATCCATCAGTTTATGGCGAACTCGATCATTGGTAAAAGACTTCAATTCCGGATTTTCATCGTATCCGTTTCGGAATCAATTTAAAAATGGAGAAAACAAATGCCTTTGGTCTTGAATACGTTTATACACTAAAATAAAAACTTTAAATCGAGAAATACAAAAATATTTACAAAATTAACAGTGTGTCGTTTCTGTTGTTGAGTAGTATATAATAATTTGAAAGTCATACTACGGGGCTAAGACAATTCTGTTAAGATTTTTTTATTACACAGTCATGTTGTTAAAAATAGTACGTTTTTGATTCAGCTATTACTTGGTCATATGGTTTTATCCACTAAGAAGAATGTAAAACTATATGAACAGTAAAAAATGAATGACAATAGTAGTCTGCGAAAAGTGCAATAGGTTTCATTTTAAATTCGTTATGAGAGAAGTGTATTTGCTGCGACACGGAAAGCTAGGACAAGTCACTTTTGTAGAATATATATAAAATAATAAATGGGTATATTTTGGGACGGTTCATTAAAAAGCTTTAATTTGAAATATTTGCAAAATAAAACAAAAATCAAGCCCCCTCGGTGTAAGAGTAATGAAAATTGTAGAAAAAAAACTGATTGCAAAATTTAGTAACAATGTTCGTTTCCTGTTGCTTATTAAATATATACTTCTGTGAAATGTACCTATATACATGTACTTTTTCATTAACCCTTTCGGTGCCAAACGACAAATATGTCGTCTAGGGATTGAATGCCAAAGCGACATATATGTCGTTTGAGGGTTGAGTGCCAAAGCGACAAAAACGTCGTTTGATTAGAAAACTTATTTTATTTCAGAATATGAAGGGATATTGAAAAGTACATCATACAAGAATGTCAGATATACAAAATTTACAAACTTATTTTTTTTTCCTTTATTAATGACGCCCATGTGACGTTACCGGTCGGACGTCATCAACGTTATATTTATTGCCGCGCAAACCCGGCAATGCACAGGGCTTTGAACTAGTACGTAAATAAAATATCAGTCTGACTGAAAGGGATCTGGTGTTTTTGAATGGATGTTGGTAAGAAATAAACAGATATATATGGTATTTTCGGTGAACAGTATAAATTAAAAAAACATAAAACTACACACAAAACAGCAGATAATTTAAATAATATGAAAAATAAAGTAAACAAGTAATGCAAAAAAAATGATTGTTTCATTCTAAAGGTGAAATGCACGTTCAACCACGCACGCTATAGAGAAATTTTGAATCATATATATTGCAGAATGAAGGTAGATTTACGCTTAAATATATTCCTATATCCGTTTTGGCGAAAATTTTTGAGAAGGGGATTGTTGATCTGCAAGATTCGGAAACATACCATTTCCTAGTAGACTTCTTAGTATGAATAACGACATTGTAAAATACACGGCCTCTATGTTCCTGATTTAGTTGCTAAAATTGACATTAAATTCACCGAAAATTGGAAAAAAGTTTTTACTTCAGATTGTTCCAAACGCGTTTTTTCCAATATTTTGCAGTATAAGGTTGTAAAGACAAGTGCTTCTTCCAATATTTTGCAGTATAAGGTTGTAAAGACAAGTGCTCCTTCTAATTTCTGAACCATCTACTGTCACGGTCAAGATCATGATCCGAAATTTCTGTTTGCGATGTAAATAGTGGGTATGTCTACATTTTCTTTTTCCAAAGCATCACATTTTCATTTTCGAACCGCGTGACTTTAAACCTCTGTTGCTATGTCGTCCATGAATTCCTCAGGACTATTTTTCATTTTCAACTACCGTTCTCCGAACTGTAAAACGCGTATTACACAATCTCGACATTGCGACGTTTCACGGATCCTGCTGCAACGTGATTATCCTTTGATTATTTTTTTTAACACGAGTCTTAAGTTAGTTCTTCTTTTCACGTAACAATGAATTGCTAGGGAAAAAAATCAAGATCGACGATCTGACCGCGCTAAGTCATTGCCACCGTTGATTTTGGATTAAACTGGGCAACGAAATGAGACATTGTTTTCCACTTTTTAAGATGGCAAATTGGTAACATGATGAAGTGTCCCAATAATTGAGATCAAACAAATTAAATCATCCATCAGTTTATGGCGAACTCGATAATTGGTAAAAAACTTCATTTCCGGATTTTCATCGTATCCGTTTCGGAATCAATTTAAAAATGGAGAAAACAAATGCCTTTAGTCTTGAATACGTTTATACACTAAAATAAAAACTTTAAATCGAGAAATACAAAAATATTTACAAAATTAACAGTGTGTCGTTTCTGTTGTTGAGTAGTATATAATAATTTGAAAGTCATACTACGGGGCTAAGACAATTCTGTTAAGATTTTATTATTACACAGTCATGTTGTTAAGAATAGTACGTTTTTGATTCAGCTATTACTTGGTCATATGGTTTTATCCACTAAGAAGAATGTAAAACTATATAAACAGTAAAAAATGAATGACAATAGTAGTCTGCGAAAAGTGCAATAGGTTTCATTTTAAATTCGTTATGAGAGAAGTGTATTTGCTGCGACACGGAAAGCTAGGACAAGTCACTTTTGTAGAATATATATAAAATAATAAATGGGTATATTTTGGGACGGTTCATTAAAAAGCTTTAATTTGAAATATTTGCAAAATAAAACAAAAATCAAGCCCCCTCGGTGTAAGAGTAAT
>MJUU01012315.1:65007-75017 GCA_002080025.1 Modiolus philippinarum | reverse complement strand
AAAGCGACAAAAACGTCGTTTGATTAGAAAACTTATTTTATTTCAGAATATGAAGGGATATTGAAAAGTACATCATACAAGAATGTCAGATATACAAAATTTACAAACTTATTTTTTTTTCTTTTATTAATGACGCCCATGTGACGTTACCGGTCGGACGTCATCAACGTTATATTTATTGCCGCGCAAACCCGGCAATGCACAGGGCTTTGAACTAGTACGTAAATAAAATATCAGTCTGACTGAAAGGAATCTGGTGTTTTTGAATGGATGTTGGTAAGAAATAAACAGATATATATGGTATTTTCGGTGAACAGTATAAATTAAAAAAAACATAAAACTACACACAAAACAGCAAATAATTTTAATAATATGAAAAATAAAGTAAACAAGTAATGCAAAAAAAAAAATGATTGTTTCATTCTAAAGGTGAAATGCACGTTCAACCACGCACGCTATAGAGAAATTTTGAATCATATATATTGCAGAATGAAGGTAGATTTACGCATAAATATATTCCTTTATCCGTTTTGGCGATAATTTTTGAGAAGGGGATTGTTGATCTGCAAGATTCGGAAACATACCATTTCCAAGTAGACTTCTTAGTATGAATAACGACATTGTAAAATACACGGCCTCTATGTTCCTGATTTAGTTGCTAAAATTGACATTAAATTCACCGAAAATTGGAAAAAAGTTTTTACTTCAGATTGTTCCAAACGCGTTTTTTCCAATATTTTGCAGTATAAGGTTGTAAAGACAAGTGCTCCTTCTCAATTTTACGACAAAGATACTGAAAGCAAACCTCTATCGAAAATTAATCTGCTTTAGACTCCTTGTAAATTTGTTTCCGTGTAAGCTGATACAAATTAAAACTTACATGGTCAGTGACATCAAGATGAAAAACGACAATAAAAACGTTGCTTCATTGCTTGATTTTACCATGTTTTGTAGATACTTTGTCTCATATGCATTTTATTGCATACATGCACACACATACGTTCCGAAATTTTTTGAATGGCCTCAAAAAACAAAAACGAAAAGAAGAACAATGACAAACAAACAAACAAACAAAACAAAACAAAACAAAAACAAACATTTGCATGCATTTGTTTTTTACGATTTTCATTATCACTACAGAACGAGAGGCTGTGTTAACTTTGAAGTTCTTCACTTAAGTATGTATTTGTTAACAAAAAAGCGACAAAACAACGGCAGTAGAATACCGAAGGAACAAAGCACAAGATTACACAAATCAAAGTCCAGAGACATGCAAAAGCAAAAACACCAAAAGACGGAATACCAAAGGCACCACATGCCAACAAAACACACGAACACCACATAAACAGCACAAAAAACTAAAGCACGAACAGTATGAACTCTCAATAAACAAGAGTGACATTAGGTGCCCCGGAAGGGTAAGCATGTCCTGCTCTGTGCACAGCACCCGTCACACTGTCAGTGGGTCAATCCAGGGTAAAGTAAAACCGGTAATGTCAAATCAGGGAAGACGCGAATCTAGCTGAAAATGTCAGTTTTTATTTTGACAAAAAATGCCCGATTCTTTCCTTCATAGAACTTCACGTCATTTATTGAAGCAAAAATGTCAGACATTATAAACAGACTTGTCATTCTTTTAATGGCCTTGAGTACTGGGGCAAAGGCACTAAGTTTGATAGGGGGTAATGAGTTATGAAATGGGACACGAAAAGACAATATGTTCAAACATTGCTTTTTTACAATAAATTAGAGCATTGGCAATACATCGATTCATTCCCTGAAATCCCGGGCTTAAATTACAGAAATCCCGAATTCCCGAGCTTAAAAACTTCCGATCAAGGTATAATGAAAAAGGCCCGGCCCCCTCCTCAAAATGGCATAAAACAATATTGTAATTATAATATTATATTTATCAGTCTCTTTGTAATTCTGTTACTAATTCATGAGGCCTTAAAGTTTGTCCAATTTTAGTCATTTTGATTCAAGTTTAAAGGATCAGATTGGAAATTTCCTTATTCAACAAAAATATCAGAACATTTAAAGATTAAGCCAACATTTGTAGGAATGATTACCGTATATTTGTTTCTATGTTTGCATGGAGTGTAATGCCTTTCTCGGCAAAATTTCAGCTATATTATGGTGGTCATTTTTCGAGTTGGAAGAAGCCTGAGAACCGACCTTGTAATCAAACATTATCACGTATGGCTGCAAGTCGGGTATGCGTTGTCTCGTGTTACAAAATGGTGCGAATTCAGCATTATGAATCGATCATAAATAGTCGTTCTACCATGGGTTGGGACACAAGTCATATTAGAAGATTTAGAGTACAAATCAATAACGTGCATGATGACAAAGTGTACCCTTTGCATATTCTGAAAATATACCAAACTTGACAAAACTTAAAATTGAAAAAAAACAAGTATGAAATAAATAAATGTATAAAGAAATGAATAAATAAATTAGATATAAAAAACAAACAAACAAACAAAAAAAACTAACAAACTAAACTAACAAAAAAACCACAAGAAAAATCCAAAAACAAAACATACGATAAAGGAAAAGCAAAGCCTAATATCAAAAAGCACAAAATGGAAAAGTTAAATCACTTCCATCAGGCCATGGACAAAACAACTGCTCAGAAAGAAAATTACTCCGGAGAAAGTCAGATGAGGAGCAACAAATTGTAGACTCATAAAGATGTCTTGTTTATTATCCTAATATTTCTGGACGATTTTGTTGTTTTTTCTTTTTTCGAAAGTTTAGCCCGTGAAAAAAATCGCATAGGATCACTTCACTAATCACGTATCGTTTTGGAAGTGTTTTATCACACCCCTAGTAAGTAAGCTGGGTAATCTTTAGGCAAAGATGAATGTTCAAATGAAAAAAAATGTACATAAAGATTACTCTGAACCCGTCCAAAACATTATCCAATGTTACTTGAAATAAAAAATTGTTTACACTTTTCACAACCGGGCTAAACATTATCTAACCAGACTAAACCAATTATACGTAAACTCTTCTTAACTAAACTGTTCGCCGAGAACTCGGCTAAATAGGGGTTTTTCAATAACGAAAACACTTTTGCAATGATTGGATTTCAATTCAACTGCTGGTAAATATTTTAAAAGTCTCAAAGACCTTTTATTTTTTGAAAAATTACCTAGCAACTTCAGTTTAAGAATTTGTTTTGATTAGGACAAACATTTTCAAAAATCGGATTTAAAAATATTTAATTTCAATTTTGATAAATTTCATGAAAAGTCTCAATCCAGGGGCGGTCCAGAGTGCCGAGTGCCGGGGGGGGTCACAACATAAATACAATTTTACAAATTTTTGACCAGTATAGGCGGATTCAAGGTGGGGGTTCAAGGGGGGGTTTCCTGATATTTTACTAAGTTATACCCCCAAAAAAATCGCGCCTGGCTCCAAATTTGATGCATCCAGCTGTGGTGAATAGCATAGTCCTGGATAACGGGCTATCGAACTGTGCTGAAATGATTTTTTTTTTCAGAAAATTGGTAGTGGCAATGAAATATCCGGTTTGCATTTTTCATGAGTGCAGATTTTCCTGTGTTACTGAGCTGTTTATTATCAAAAAGGCCTTTGTCAAAACGAAACCTAGGAATGTCAACTCCAAACTCTTGAACTGAAATTTTTCGTGTTCAACTTTTGCTCTGTAACCTATGTACATTTGTGTATTCATTGGTTTTGGAGAAAAAAGGGTTTCAGGAGATCTTGACCTAAGCGAAGACGTAAACGGACTTTAGTATTGTTGAATTAGGCTTGAAGTTCATATCCTTAGCACAATTTTTTCAATGAATTTACTGTTGAGGAAATGGTAACATAATCTTGAGAGTTTTATAAGGGGACCGGAGGGGCTCTCATTCCGGAGACCCGACTGCATTTTTACTAAATCCCGAACGACAAGGAACTTAAAACTGACGAAATTCTGATTTCTGGTGCATTTATTTCCCCAAATCTGGGGCTTAAATGATAGAAATCCCAAACTCCAGAGCTTAAAAACTTTCAATCCCGGAATCCTGAAAAAGCCAGTCCCCTCTTTAATGTGTGACACATAAATTGTCGAAATGTCACTATTACCGGAACTGAATGTAACAAAACAAAAGAAACGAAATGCTATAAAACGTTTACAATTATGCAGTCTTAGGTAATGGTACTTCAACTTATTTTTAAATTATGTAATTATCAATAAGTTAGAATTACAGGTACGTGGTTATAAAAGTGTCCCTTATTTGTCCAGCCGTGATAAGGTACCCTTATTATGACATTTTTAAAAATTTGTTTAATAAATATACTAAATAAACAAAGTTTTTCTTTGATGTTGGTTTTTGAAGAAATCTGTGATCTTTGTCTTGTCAGTCATTGTTGTATAAACAACCCAATAAGTTAATAAAGATCAATACTTAAATGGTTAAAGAGACCAATTATATACAATTTGTACTGAAGGTCAAAAGTTGAACATCAATTTCAACCAAAAAAATTTTTTTTTGTCACTTGTGCCGGGGGGCACATGCCCCCTTGGCCCCCCGCTGGATCCGCCACTGCAATCACCGTATTGACAAATGACATAGCTTGAAGTTTCAATTCTTTACAAACCTCGATGGGCATATTACTTTATATTGCATTTTTTGCTGCTTAATATTTTGATTTCATATTATAAATATGCAAATTTTATTATAGGCGCTTCCACGAATTGCTTCCACCGTGGCTGGATCAACATCAAGTTGTAAAAGTAAATGTTAACGATAATTAAAAGTAATTAAAGATGAAATATATGAAAAATTGTGCCG
Source organism: Modiolus philippinarum (assembly GCA_002080025.1). Lineage (NCBI taxonomy): Eukaryota > Metazoa > Mollusca > Bivalvia > Mytilida > Modiolidae > Modiolus > Modiolus philippinarum. The sequence goes on along the minus strand of MJUU01012315.1, from coordinate 70,206 downwards.
AACAGTTCATACATCGATCATAGAAAAAGTTATGAGAACAAACTATATTTATTTTCCGTAACGCGAAATGGATTGCAACCAAGTTCGGATGCAAATGGGATAGAGGAGGTGTATGCCCCCTCATACAACAAAAGAAAAAAAATAATACTCATCAAGCCGTATATTCTTAATCTTTGCATACATGTATCTTTACTAATTTTACGTGAAAATGAATTTTATACGATTTGTAATTTTAATCGTCTTATTATAATTTTCTAGAATCTCTACCATTTTCGGGATTTTCTGAAAACCTGGATCCGTTCTGGCAACTTCTATTTTTAAAGCATCAAATAATACAAAAATAACTGCGTTAAACATCTTTTATTTGATGAAAATCCAACATAGAACTGCTTTAAAATTTATCGAAGGACGTACGTTTTTACTGATAAATGGCGCGATGTCATGTAATATTTGGCACTGGTAACGTCATATTTGACATATAATTCGGTAACGGCATTGACGTTTGAATTTTGAATCAGGCACTGAAAGGGTTAAAAAACGATGCAATGAGTTATAGGTTGAACTTTGTTTGACTCGACATTCATTATATGCTTTTGACGTTAACTTTGTTGTTACTTTTATTCATTATTTAACAAAAGATTTATGTATAATTATCTATAATTATGTATTATATATTGTTATATCTACATAGGCATGAGTCCTAATGACACCTTCAACAATGATGCTTCGCTCACGAAACAAAAGAATCATTGTTCAGTTTCTTATTGTTCTCCGACGAACTCTGGTTAATTATGTAACTGCACTAGTGTCAAATGTTAATTTGGGGTTTCTTTTGTATTTTGAATGATTGACAGCTGGGAGGTGGAGTTTGTGTGGGTTGGAAGTTATGTAAGATAGTTATGTAAGGAATTATGTAAGGAGTTATGTAAAACTGTTATGTAAGGTGTTATGTAAGGGTTATGTAAGCTGAATGTATATATTGAGTGAGCTGAGAATTGAAAATTTGGTGTGATTCTGAAGTTTGATGGAGACGGATGTCTATGTGAGGAGGATTCCTTGAATTGGTGGATACCTAATATATATTTATGCTATTGTACAGTTTTTTTAGTGATTTATTTTTTTTTCAATAAATCATTAATTTTTTAACGACTTCGAGTTTCTGTTGCCAAAATTCTGCCAAAGTCACAGACACTAAAGAACGAAAGACCCGTTTAACATTGGACCAAAAATCAACAATTTGACAAATTGGGGGCTCGTTCCGAGATAAATTCAACGTAACAGTGCAGAATTTTAAATTGAAAAACAGAGAAGACAAAGCGTCATGGATTTGGCAGCATTGTTGGAAGTTGGAAAGAAGATGGGGTTAGATGGTACAGACTTAAAAGATTTTGTCACAGAACAGCAGAACATAGAGAGGGATAAAAGAAAAGAAAGACGATCAGAAGAGAAGGAAAGACGTGAAGAACAAGAAAAGAAAGCAGACAGAGAATTACAGTTACAGAAATTACAAATAGAAGCAGACGAAAAGCAGAAGCAAAGACAATGGGAGAGAGAAAAGATGGAAATAGAAAAGGAAAAGATACAGATGGAGAAAGAACGGATGTTGATTGAAACTGGACAACGTGAAAAACAGTTAGCCTTGGAATTACAGATGATGGAGGCAAAGAAAGAAATGTCGAAGACTGGTGCAGAAGAAAGAAGTTTTAGTGGTGGTCCATCATCCAGACAAAAGTTGCCGAAGTTTGAGGAGCAGAAAGACGACATGGATGCATATTTAGAAAGATACGAGAGATATGCAAAAGGACAGAAATGGAAAGAGACGGAATGGGCGGTATATCTGAGTCCTTTACTTACTGGTAAAGGCTTAGAAGTAAATACCAGCATGCCACCAGATGATGGTAATGACTATAAGAAGCTGAAAGTTGCTCTGTTGAAGAGATATATGTTAACAGAAGAAGGGTTCCGAAAGAAGTTTAGGTATGGTAGACCAGAAATAGGTGAAACTGCATATCAATTTGTAGCCAGATTGCGAAGATATTTTAACAGATGGACAGAGATGGCTCAATGCGAACAAGATTTTGCAAGTTTGCAAGACTTGTTGATACGGGAACAGTTTATATCGACATGTTATCCAGAAATGGCAGTATTCCTCAGAGAAAGAGTTCCTAAGAACGTCGAAGAAACAGTGAGAATAGCTGAACAGTATATAGAGGCCCATGGTGGAAGTTTAACATCTAGAAACAGAAGAGAGGTAGTTGGTGGACAAGGTTATGGGAAAAACGATGCAGGAAAAGAAACGGCTGGAAAACCGTATATTCGGACAGAGAAGAAGGAATGTTACTTTTGTCACAAGATCGGACATATTGCTGCTGATTGCAGAGAGAAGAAAGATAGGGGAAAGTTTAAACAGAAAGCTGGAGCAGTTAAGACTGGGCAAATTAAGAATAGTGTTGATACTAACAATGGCGTTAAAGGTACAGATGGTTCCACAAATGAAGATAAAGCTGCTGCTATCAGTGAATGTGTGGAGGATGGGTTGCTGGAATTGGCTAATGGTTTGAAAGTTCCTGTCGTTAGTTGTGCGTGTGATAAACATCCTGTGGTCAAAGCTGGTTCCAACATACCAGTTGCTAAGGGCTACATAGAAGACCAAGAAGTAGACGTATTGAGGGATACTGGATGTAGTAGCGCAGCAGTGAGAGCGAGTTTGGTGAAGCCTGAAAAGATGACTGGTAGAGTACACCTATGTGTATTGATTGATGGTACTATTCGCCATTTTCCTATTGCAAAAATACAGGTTGACACGCCATTTTATACTGGAGAGCTAGAAGCTATGTGCATGAAAGAGCCATTGTATGACTTGATTATTGGTAATGTATCTGGCAGAAATAGAGAAGATGATGAAAGTAACAAAAAGAGTACAGACAATATGGTTGGTGCAGACGAAAAGATTGTTGTTTCATTAGATGGTGCCGGTAAGGAGAAGATAACCGACATGGTCAATGGTGAAGAGGGAAGGAAGTTGGTACCTGAAGAGGGATTGGCAGTGACAACCAGAGCACAGAAGAAAAAGGCCGAGAAAGATATGCAGCCACTACAAGTTCCGAAGACAATCATAGATGGTGTTAGTTGTGAAGACCTGAAAAGGGCACAGCGGGAAGATGTATCATTAACATCGTACTGGGATAAAGCAAAGAGCGGAGATGTTTTTACAACAAGAAGTAACAACAGGTACAGATTTGAAGTAAGGAAGGCTATCCTATACAGAATTTATTGTGAGAAAAGTGGTGATACAACTGATGGGATGAAACAAGTAATGGTTCCTGCAAAGTACAGAGCACAGGTGATGGCGGTGGCGCATGAGACAATAATTGATGGTCATCTTGGTGTGAAGAAGACGTTGGACAGAATAACGACGAGTTTTCACTGGCCTGGTATATCGGGAGATGTAAGCAGATTTTGTCAATCTTGTGATGTTTGTCAGAAAACAATACCAAAAGGCAAGGTGACAAAAGTACCACTGGGAGATATGCCGCTTATGGATGAACCATTCCAGAAAGTAGCTATTGACTTGATAGGCTCATTAGCTCCAGTATCTGAGAGAGGGAATCGCTATATATTGACGCTGGTGGATAACGCTACACGCTATCCTGAAGCCATTGCGTTGCCAAGAATAGAGACGGAGAGAGTAGCAGAGGCTTTGCTGGAAATTTTTTGTAGAGTGGGATTTCCAAAAGAAGTCTTGAGTGACAGAGGAAGTCAGTTTGTGTCTGACTTAATGAAGGAAGTATGCCGGCTGGTGAGCAATAAGCAGCTCTTTACTACGCAATACAACCCAAAGTGTAATGGGTTATGTGAAAGGCTGAATGGAGTATTAAAGAGCATGGTGAAGAAGATGTGTAGAGAAAGACCTGCTGATTGGGATCGATATTTACCAGCAGTATTATTTGCCTATCGAGATGTCCCGCAGGCCAGCACAGGGTTTTCCCCATTTGAGCTGTTATATGGGAGAAAAGTGAGAGGTCCTATGGAATTATTGAAAGAAATATGGACTGGTGAAGTGGATGATGAGGTTCGCAATACATATCAGTATGTATTCGACCTTAGAAATAGGTTAGAAGAGACTTGTCAACTAGCCAAGGAGAGTTTACAGTCGTCTAAAGAAAAGTACAGACATTACTATGACAGGAAGGCAAAAAGGCGATCATTTGATGTGGGAGAAAAGGTGTTGATATTGCTACCCACAGATCACAACAAGTTGATTCTACAGTGGAGAGGTCCCTTTCCCGTAACAGAAGTCGTCAACAAGATGGACTATAAAGTTAAAGTCAAAGGAAAAGAAAAGGTATTCCATGCCAGCCTTTTGAAGAAGTATATGGAGAGGGAAGTGAAAATAGCAGCGTCGAGCATATCGGTAATTGAGGATGAGACAGGAGATGATGTACTGATGACAGAAGACCATGACGATTTGCTACAATGTGTTCCTATGTCAAAGGAAACAGTTGAAGATGTACATATCTGTCCAGACTTGACACAACGCCAGAAAGATGAGGTCAAGAAAGTACTACGAAAGTACTCTGAAATATTCACAGAGAAGCCTGGTACTACTAATCTTGTGGAACACAAGATCGAGACTACTACGGATGATCCTGTAAGACAGAAGCCATATCCTGCTCCATATGCAGTGAGACACCACATTAGAGAAGAAGTTGAAGAAATGCTGAGAATGGTTGTGATTGAAAGATCGCAATCAAGTTATTGCTCTCCAGTTGTATTGGTAAAGAAGGCTGGGTCAACAACTGCTTACAGATTTTGTCTTGACTATCGGATGCTGAATCGAGTTACCTAGTTTGATGTAGAACCTATGGGTAATCCAGATGATATAATGGTGAAGCTGAATAGAGACAGATACTTCTCCAAAATTGATCTATCCAAGGGTTATTGGCAAATACCAATGGAAGAATCGTCAAAAGAGAAAACTGCATTTGTGGTAGAAGATGGCTGTTATCAGTATAAGAAGATGCCATTTGGTTTGGTCAATAGTGGGGCATCCTTCAACAGAATGATGAGGAAGATGCTTGATGGTATGGAAGATACTGACAACTACGTAGATGACTTGTTGACGCATACAGAAGAATGGCAGAGACACTTGGTGGTGTTAGAAGAACTATTGCAGAAAATAAAGAAGGCAGGATTGAC
>MJUU01012315.1:41961-61626 GCA_002080025.1 Modiolus philippinarum | reverse complement strand
CATCCTAAAAAAAAAGTAGCCGCAACGAAATTTGCCGCGACTTTTCTCCAAATATCTTTTTAAGTAAATGTTAAAGGATGACATGGCATAAAGCCAATTTTTTTGCCCATCTGAATAAACAACAAACAAGCACCATATATGCAAATAAGTAATCCATCGGCAATGGATTTTTGGGTCTTTTCATTGGTTTGTTGATTTGCGTAAATCATTCATCAACCACTCCCACGTCGAATTTCTTTAAAATTTGACTGAAATTAACATTAAAGTCTTTGGTAAATATTTTTATTTGAACTCTGATTATTTCGGTAAATACACCAAAATTAGCGGCAAAAAATTAGAAAATGATGCATATATGCTTTATTATGGTCTTATTTAAAACAAAATAGCTACAGCGATTTAAGCTGCGGCAAAAATCGTTGTGCGTACTTTATAAAGATTTAAAATCAATAAATATGTTCCATCAAAGTGTAAAAAAGTGTTTTACTTTTCAATTATATTTTGCATTTCAGCATGGTTTATATGTGCTGTCTTGAACAAATATTTTTAATGAATCGATCCTAGCTGTATAAATGATTACGGTTTACCGTTATTTTTGTATCATCGATGTATTTTGTGTTTTCACTTAATATATGTTGTAAGACAGTGTAAGATGTACTGGAAAGACAACACATTTTTTACTTTAGCTGTAATATAAGTCCTTGCTGTAGCACTGGAGACAAAACGTTTTAATTTTAGCTGTTTTTAGAGACAATGTGTTATGGTTTTTTGTATAAAGTATTTAGTAGACAACAACAACAAATTTTGGTTTTAGTTGTACTGAGGATACTTAAGTGACACGGAGGAGACGGAGCTGTACTGAAAAAGCAAATTGTTTTTCAAAGTCACCATGTGAAAATGCAAGGTCTTTTATTTTCTGATAATCTTGTTAATAGCTCGTACCATTCTTTGCTGTTTCATTATCAAGATGGAAGGATGTTTAAGCTTTGTAATCATTTCATTCAAAGCATAGGATATTTATGCTTTAAGCTTTTACACATCGAAATCGTTCGCGATTTATGTAAACGATGATTGAACACAACAAATATGACCAGCTCAGGATACTTCACTTGAAAATTAATAATACATACAAATCATGAAATCAATTTTCAAAATATCCATCCAATTTTCAAAGCCCAGGTATCTTTCTGTGCTGTGCTATCGGTGTTTGAAATAGGGATGATTAATGGTTCGAACGCTGATGTTGGCTCTGCTGAACATGAGTAAATGTTTCTAAGGCACGGACAATTTGATTTTCAGGGGGAGGGGAGTGGGTCTGGTATTTTTTAGAAAAAAATTTCTGGCCCTGATTTTTGCTTAAAAAAAATTCGCTGACCAGCATCTGGGAAAAAAATAATCTGGCCCTGATACTGTTCATTAGCAAAAAAAATCCTGGCTCAAGAAAATTTTCTAGCATAGTGTTAACGTGAAAAAAATTATCTGGCCCTCTGAAATCAAATGGTCCGTGCCTAAATGGAAATGTTGAACTCGAAGAAAAGCGTTTAACATAATAACTGAAGAGATTTTCCATTTCTTAGAAATATTAAAACACAAGATTTTTTTTGTTACCTATGTGTTTGTGGTATTGAATAATGGCGGTATGAAAACATTGAAAATTTGATCTCATTGAAATGAAACTTGTGACACTCGCTTGACCGTCGTAATAAATGCGTCCAAACCTGGCCTCACTAACAGGATGTGATTTGACTAACTCAAGATTTTGCTATGACTGACGGTGTCTTTGTATTAAGTAGATGACAACGGAAAATACTACATTGTGCCTTGATTGTATATAATTTAGTCTGTTTGCTTTTATATCTAATGTCACTGTGTTTTATTTCATATTGAAGTTGTTCACAAACTCCAAGGATAGGACAGATTTATTGAAACGGTGCTATTGTCTATATATCTAGTGCTTTTATATTCAGAACCGACTGTACATGTACTGCATCCGTTGCGAAGTTAATGTGTCAGCAGTGCAGGTTCAAAAATTATCTGTTTTTCTTCTGCCACCCAAATCGTTTTTGAAAGCGTGTCTGTCTGTTTCCTGCCCGAATTAATTTTAAACATACCAAATGCCGTTTGACACTTCCCCTCCCCCCTTTCTCGTCAATTATGTTTCGCGATTTTTAATAAACCACCCATTCAAGCAGGAAGCCATTTTATTTTCAAAAAAATTTCGCGAAAGTAAAACGCCGTTTCGCGGATTTTCTACAAGACGTCACAGACGTTTTAGGAAACAATGTAAATGCGCTGTTATATGCGTACAAACAATAGGTTGTTTGGTCTTTAAACATCTTTCGAACTTTGGACTTCCCAAAATGATTAGAATTTATCTGCACTGAACAGACATTAATTGTCGAAATGACAATCTGCAAAAAATAAATTTTCAGTAACTTCAGTATTTTATTACCATCGCTTTTCTGACACCAAATACTGTCGCCTTGCATATTAACATTTAGTGAAAATGATGGCTTTGGCATAAGGTCAAATGTTTAATCTCTTGTAAGATGAAACTCAATTCGCGTTGCTGTGAATTGCCGTAATTTTGGATTTATGATTTTAGAATTTGCCCTTTCGTTGTTCTAGCTTTAGTATTCGTTTGCCGATGTATGAGTAATTTTTGCAAAAGGCCTACAATACATTAATGCAGTACATCTACACTTACTTTCAGTGCTGATTTTAAAAAAAGCGTCTTTTCCTATGAGAGCCAACGTTGAATTATGCTCCTTTTAAGCGACTATTTGTTTTGTTAGATAAAAACAAAACATTCCTGTAAGCTTAAGTTGAATCCAAATTAAATTAACAGCAACATCGGTATTATGTTACTTATTACCACAGGGCCGATGCCTCTGCTGGTGGACTCTGAGTCCCCGAGGGTATTCACCAACCCAGTAGCCAGGACTTCGTTGCTGGCCCGAAAACCGATTTTATCTGGAAACTTGCAAAATCTAAATTTAATAAAAGTTTTGTTCAAAACTAAGAAGATGATAAAATGACGTTTTTCCGATGATGGTCATTTTTTCGCCTGTCTTGTAATAGTGCAGTGGCCAGCAAGGAAAATTTTCAACTTTAAAACCACATTATCACACGGTTATTTTTTGCTATATATGTTACAGGAATTCTGTGTTATTAGGAATTACGTGTAATCCCTGACAAAATCAGGGATTCCACGTAATCACTGGGCGATTTAGGGAATACATAAAACCCCCGAAAATCCTTAATGATATATAACTTCCTAGAAATTAGTGGTTTTCAAAACTTTTGGAAATTTCAAACTAGACCTCCTGACAAAATTGAGTGGTATTAAACAAAATGTAAGTTCAGATTAAATTATTATTTAAATTATTTGCCGGATCAAAATTAAACCTTAAACTATGTTCAGAGATAGGGCAATGTTTTTGACGGATCAGACAAATGGGCATTTTTGTAGAGGACATTCCATACACTATTTCAATAAAGTTTACTTATTTGCATCAACAGTTTCAAAGCAGATGATAAAATGACGTTTTTTCGATATTGTCAAAATATAAGTGTCCGCTGGAGGTCATTTTTTTCATCTGTCTTGTAATAGTGCAGTGGCCAGCAAGGGAATTTCTAAAATGCAGAGGCATCGGCCCAGTGTTAATAATTAAGAAAATACCGAAGTTACTGTGAATTTAGTTTCTACATATGCGCATTTTGACAACTTATGTCTGTTTAGTGCAGATCTAATCAAAACAATTGGAAATCAATATCCGAAATATGTGTAAACCTGCTTTTATTTTAACAATTTTTGTAATAGTTTAAAAGATTTATTGGCATCACATTTCTATAGTTCTATACCAATAACTTAACATATATTCTTGGCATATGTATACCAAGTGTATGTACCAATACACCAATAATTGGCTTGTATAAACAGAATCTTTAAATAAAGATTTCAATTTCTCAGAATGTAATCTTGCCGAAATTTCAATATAAAACAGAGCGTAAATAAATATATTTTCCCATTGGGGTTCTACTCTGTTTTGCACGACCAACGATTAACTCCAAGAGATGACTTACAAAAACAGATATGATTTTATTTTGTCTAAATGTGTTTAGTGCATGAAAAGAGAAAATGTCAGTGTTGGAATTAACATACAATTACTTGGAAATATCTTAAAACTCTGATTGATTAAGAAGAATAAAAGTTACGCAACTCTTGTAGTAGGAATACGCACCAATTGCTTCATGTTACTATTTCAGTTACCTCCACTCTTTTTATTTATCGTTTTAATCTCAAATGTCAAGAATAAGCAAGTGGATTTTCTGTCCAAAAATGTTGATTGAAAATGTACGAATTCAACAGTTCCAAAATTGCTCTCATTAAAACTGATTCGTTCGAAAGTTGTATTTCCGAAAGTTACTAAAACAGTGAAATATTCGTCTTGCATTGCATTGCAAGACTTGAATGTTTTCTTTTTCTTTTGTTTTTTTGTTGTTTTTTTTATTATTATTATAATTTTATTTCTTTATTTATTTATGTTTTTTTTTGTCATTCATTTCTTGCAGTTGGGGTTAAAGAAGGCTTTTTTTAATGTTTCATTTTTGCAGAAGTTTGTACCTATAAAAAGTAAATAAAATTTTTTTTATGTTCAATAAAAATGCACATTATTGTTTGTATATTACAACTTTGGCATAGTAGTCCATATTTCTCTCACACTGTTTGCCTCAAAAACATTTTCTTCAGACCCTCACTTATCTCAGGTGTACGAAGCGCAAACAGAATCGGATCAATCGTTGAGTTTATAGCACAACTAAGTAATGTGTAAATGATATATTTTGAGATGAGATATGAATCCGAAAGTACAGACAACAACGATACAACGATTGCAGGAGTTGTCAAAATCAACGTAGTTGACGATATCACAATGGATGTAACAAATGCTCTATGTTCCCATGCTCGAGACCGTTGTGTCTCCGTGTCATTGTTTTTGTTTGATTTTCCAGTAGGGGACATTTCTGTGTTTTGTTCAAGAGTTGTAATCTTTGAATTTCTGTCAGTTGGATTCTTACTCTCTTCTTCGTCGCTCATTAATTCTATATCAATGTCATTATAGTCAGCAATTTTCTCCTTGGAACTAACAAGTGAGGACCCTCCTTGTCTCATTTGATCGGATTCTTTTTCATCGACTGTTTCAATACTAATTAATTCAATATCATTTGCTGTAGTTGTTACGGTAAATGGTTTCCGAATTTCAAACAGAGATCTTTTTTGCATGGTTTTTAAATTGTCTTTGGAGTTGGGAATGCTGGTACGTAATCCACACATATGCTTTGCTCCCTGTTGCCTTCCATCAATATCTGCTGATTTAGAACTTTTTGTTTTTGCTGTCCTGCAGCTGCTTTGGTTAACTGGTTGAGAAATGTCGAAAAACTTCATTTCTATACCTGATGCTCCAGTTGAATCTCTCCTTTCTTTCAGCACATCAATTTTGTTTGGCCGACGAAAGAACAAATTCCATAGATTATATGCTGAGCGTAAAGTAATGCCAACTATAGAAATCATTAGAAAAGTGCCTACAACTCCCCAATATAGATAGTAAACTTTGCCATTTTCCTGATAAAAAAAATTTGGTAGGCATGTCGAAAAGTTTTCCTTATAAGGTATCAGGAAATTGACAGCTGATAAAATGAAGGAAAGACACGGTACTATAGCGAGCAGCTTTACCTTGTTGTTATTGAATGTTTCTTTCATTCCGAAATTCTGTGATTTGATAGTCAAATACCTCTCAAGGCAAAGCATTAAAATAAAACCGTATACTAACATGAAGCTAAACGCCCGCATAAAATTTAAAAATAGACAGAAGTTTACATTCAATTGCATTGACATGTCTGTTAGAATGTCTAAAAGAAGCGATATGTTGAGGAGACATTCACTGAGGCATATTGATATCATCAATAAAGTATGAAACTCTTTCTTAAGCGATCTTATGGCAACAGCAATGACTAATATAATCAGCAACATCGAACACCCACATGTACTGGATCCAAGAATTTTTTGAAACAATGGTGGTCTTACATCAAATACTGATGTCTGATTGTCTTCCGATGTCTGTAAAGAAAAAACAATAGCAACTTGAATATAAAAATTGTTTTTCCATTTTCTCGTCTTTTTGTTTGCTTGTAGCGTGAAATCTATATTTGCAATAACGAACTTTAAATGAAGAAAATGTTTCTATATGAATATTTCTTAACATTACTTAATAAGCGAAGAAACGTACAACTAATTTTATGCTGCTCGTCTCTCAAAATATTTCAGTTATATCGATTCTTCTTCTGCGTATTGTTTTTGAATTTAAAAAAATTATGAATAAAAGTCGATTTTTGCGAAATACACTTTTGTTTTAAAGCAACAGTGACGCTTTTTTATTGAATTTTTGAAAGGCATGGAATTATTCTCATAGAATTGACTTGAACCAAAATACAAATAGGGGATATGGAGTAAATGTGCATTGGACAAACTTCCTAGAAATTCAAAATTCAATAAAATGAACAATTTCCTAGTGGGTATGGAAATGATTTCTAGATTTATAATTTTCAAAGTGGGTATTTCCGTAGAAACGGAAAAAGGGGCAGAACTTAAAATATGACAATTTACAGGCATAATTTTTGAAGTCCTTAAATTGAAAAGCAGCCATAATTGTCAAGAAAGCACAAAAAGGTGAAAGACTGAAAAACTCTACAAATTTCATGAATCTTTACCGAAATAGTATCTTGCATGTGTAAACTTAGAAGAGGCAGGTAAAAAACAAAAGCTCCAAACTTGCTGAAAATGTACAGCAGGATTGTGTAGCATTTGTAGAAATTGGATTGCAGTGTTGGAATTTTCAAAATGGTAATAGTTACCAAAACACAGCAAAAAGGATAGAAAATTGATAAATATATTGAAAACCGAGGGGATTTAAAAGTATATGCAATGATATAGATTACACAACAAGATCCCGTTTATTACAATATTTCCTCCACTAGACATAATAAATTTTTTGAAATTTTAATTGCGAGGCTTGCTGAGCATTTTAAATCTTCAAATTTAACTATCGAGAGTGGATAAAATATCGTAATAATCTGGATTAAGTGGTGTAATCTTTTCCTCTAATGACAAATGATAAACACCGAGAATTTTATTCCGAATATATTTGATGGGAAATAGCAGTGGCTTTATTCAACGTATATTGAATATGAACCTGTTTAGACTTTTAATATAATAAAACAAACTAAATTTACAGTAACTTCAGTATTTTGCTATTTATTAACAGGGGACCGATGCCCCTGCTGGTGAACTGTTAGTCCCCGAGGGTATGCGCCAACAATTAGTTATTACTTCGGTGTAGACCTGGAAACCTATAATATCTCATTTTTCCCTTCAAGCTAAAGCGTATTTCCCTGTTGCATAGCTCTGTCGTAGGCTAATTTTAGCTCTTTATTGAGATTATTTTGTTCTCTGTTAGATTTTACAATTTTTTTCATCTATGGTCTTCCATATTGATTGGAGAGACAAGGGTTTTCGAAATAACAATATGCAGGAACTAAGTTTATAGTAACTTCGGTAGTATGTTATTTGTTACCACTGGACCGATGCCTCTGCTTGTGAACTGTTAGCCCTTCAGGGTATTTACCAACATAGTAGTCAGTACTACGGTATTGACACGAAAACTGAGTTTATTAGGTAACTTAGCAATATCTTAGTTTAGAAAATTTTGCTTTTAGCGAAAGAGTATCTTCCTCTTGAATAGCTCTGTCCTTAGCATATTTGAGCTTTCCATTTAGAACATTTTGTTTATTTGTTCTCTGTCAGAGTTTAAAAATTTTCACTTATGGGTCGTCTAAATGATTTTAATTTGATCTGCAATGAAGAGAAACGGGTTTTCGAAATTGCCATGTGCAGAAACTAAATTAACTGACTTCCGGTATTTTGCTATTCATTACTACTGGATCGATGGCTCTTCTGGTGGACTGTTAGTCAGCAATGGTCGACCATCCCAGTAGTCAGTACTTCGGTGTTTACCAGAAAACCTTGTTTTTTATTTTTACTTTTTATTTATTTTTTTTTTTTTAGAAACTTGGAATATTTAAATTTAAGAAGTTTTTGCTTTAAATTATGGGTAATCTCCCTTTTGGATAGCTTTGTCCTTAGCTGTTATTTTCCTATTTAGATCATTTTGATTATTTGTTTTCTACCATATTTTGCAAATTGTTGATTTATTGTCTTCGAAATGTTTATGATTTGATCTGTACTGAAAGATAAGGGTTATAGAAATAGCCATGTGCTTAAACTTTATTTACAGTAACATTGGCATTATGTCATTTACATGAGAAAACATAATTACCCAAGGATTCTGATTAAACAATTATCACTTGTTATTCTCTTTTTTTCCTTTGGCTAAAAAAATTCTGTCAGTTTAGTATTGACCTATAACTGGAACCTCATGAAATATCAAATGATGTTATAGATATTGACAAAGATGTACAATCCAGTCTATAAATTAAAAAAAAATCAACCAGGAATATTCAAAGTAACCAAAATAAGATGAATTTGAAAACATTATTGCCAGATTTGACTTGAAATGACTTTTGGAGTTAAAATCATCAATCTGGAACCGTTGTCATGGAAACGGAGAAAAGACGGGAAAATTCTAATTTCTCTGGATTGGAAAAATTTTGGTCAGAATTTTTTTTAAATTTCGACCGTTACCATGGAAGCACAATCAAGGTCTAATTATATATAGTAAATTCTATCAAATTGTTGGTACTTTATTTACTGTTTTACCTGTTTGGTTTCATGGCAAAAATATCCGTTTTGGACATTCAAGACTAACTATCAATACAAGTGCTAGGGAACATGCCATTTTTACTTTTTTTGTTAGCAGTGTTAGTTTTCCGCCTTTTTTCCTTTCTATATATAGAATCAACATTTGAAAATTACAAGACTAGAAAACAGCGACACACAAGTTACATATATATTTCCTGTAAATATTGATCCAATTCTTATAATTGACATGTTACTACTCTGTTTAATGTGAGCGGTTACCATTTGAAAATTCATAACCAATATTTTACGAAAGGATCTGGAGTAAATGAATATGAGACCATAACACCTATGTTAATTCGAACTGCAAATGATTTTAATGAGCTGTATGGCCATTTCGGAAATTATATCCCAATCATCAGCACTAGAACCCAATTATAGGAAATCCAAGATTTCAAAAAATGCTTAAAATGCCTACAAAACGAAATCCGAATAATTAGTTATATCAAATATATAGCCAAGACAATACTAAGATGGAAGGAGTTAAACCGTTGAATTTAGAATTCACATAAATGTTGATAATACCCGGCACTTATAGAGAAAGTCAACTCATGAGATACAATCTCATGTACAAGTACACCACATTAAAGAAAAATGAAGAGCATACTTCTCAAACAAGGCGGATTGTTTTTCCAACTCCACACTGCATTTAAAAACAAACCCTGTATTAAATATTTTACGAAAGGATATGGAGTGAATGAACATCAGACCATAACATATTTGTTAATCAAACTGCAATAATTTTATGAGCTGTATGGGCATGTCGCAAATTCATTCCTCATCAGCAGCACTAGAACACAAACATAGGAAATCTACGATTTGCAAAAAAAAAAATTTTGAAATGCATAAAACCAAACGAAATCCGAATATTATATCAAATATATAGCCAAAGACAAAACTACGATTGAGAGAATTACCTCTTAAAATATAGAATTCACATAAATTTTGATAATAGCTATAAAGAAAGTGTATAAATGAGTCTGTATCTACAACATATGAAGTTCTGATCAATGTTGTCCGAAGAAAAAACTCAGACGGTCTAAAATGAGATAGAAAGCAAAAAAAACAAAGCAAACAATAAGTTTTTACTGTTTGCATGGAAAAAAGATTGACTCAAAAACATTCTCCCATGGAGTTTGAAGTCTACACATGAGATCATCACATGTACTGTTTTTCTGTAAGCTTTATCCATTTCTGGGCATTTCAAAGTTTCGCACCTTTTTTATCGGTCTCTATTGAAATGAACCCAAGGATTGCGTGTCACCTTCCCGTCACATTTGAACTAGTTCTGATTGAAAAAAAATCCTGCCATTTTTGGGTTCCATGCAGCGGTCACCGTTTAAAAATTACATGGCAGAAATCAATTCCATACAATGGATTGTCACCTTAAAATATTGTCTGATAGGTCCAAAATTAATTCCGGTTGACCCCCAGCAGGGATCATTATTAAGTATTGGACCAAATGGAAACTGAATTCAAAGTTTGTCTCCTCGGAAACTGCTCAAACGATTAAAAAATACTTAGTAACGATAGTCTTTGTATGGACAGCCTGAAAAGCATTGTCAGTTAGGCGTACTCCTCATTAAAAATATCAGCCATCGGGGACTAAAATTTAACACTTGATCCAAATAAGAAGGCATTCGAAGATTTTCTAGGAGCCGAGTGAGGCTATGATTTGTTATTCCAGTTGCTCTTTAAACATGCATGGATTTTGGACAAAGAACTTGAAAGAAAATAAAACAAAAAACAAAACAAAATATTAAATAACTAAATACATCAGTTACTGCAAATTAAAATTAATTAATAAAACAATTAGCTGGAACATTACCTCCGAAAAATCCATCCCTATATGTTAGATATTATATACACTAACAACAAGTAAAATAACAAAATACCGAAGTTACTGTTAATTTATATTCTGCATATGCGCATTTCGCCGAATTATGTCTCATCAGTGCAGATCAAAACGAAAACATTTGGAAGTCCATTAACCGAAAAACATGTTAAAGCTGATAGAGAACAAATAACCTAAAGGACCATTCTTCAACTAAGATACAAAGTTAACAAATACTGTAAAAGGGCAAATTTGCGATTGGCTCATATTCGCGAAAATTTTATCTCGGGTGAATAAGTATTCATTACAAACTGAACGAAACGTAATTTTGAAAATCGCGAAAATAAAAGCTCGCGAATAGCTTCAAGAATTCAGATCGCGAAATTTAAAACACGCGAAAAAAAACCCTTTTACAGTAATATAAAGATAAGTTTACATAAAAATCTGCTGAAAACAAACTGAAATTTGTGGTCAAAAGTCACAAGAAATTCATAAATAAACTCGTTGTAAGTCTGTTAAGGTAGTTCGATCCTAATAAAAATTTCAGACAGATTTTTTTTCTTTTAAGATATTTTGTAGGTCTTGATCTATATTTTTAAAAAATAAAATAAAAATGATATGTCACCGATCATCTTTTCCTGTTATCTGGCTTTGAAAATTAGGCAAAATTCAGTATTTTTCAACAATATTTACAAAGAATATATGGAACTGTGATAACATGCTTATTGTTTATCTTTCATGTAAAATAAATATCAGATAGATTTTTTTAATTTTTTGATATTTCAGAGATGTACACTTAAGCTATCTGTTACGGTGAAAAAATCTATATGTCACCGTTCGATTAAAAGAGATATTTTATATAGTTTACGAAATAGACAATATTTACAGGGAAGGGGGGCTAATTCGCGGGAAAGTGTATGTCAATCTATTATGACGTCACAATTAATAGGCCAATACAGGAATATTCCGGTTAGAAAATCAAGTCAATTCCGCATCCGATTCGTGTTTCGCAAATGCGCCGTGTATTAGTGTCGAACTACCTTAAAACTGAAAATACAAATATTGCAGTAACAAGAATGTGTTTCAGATTGAATTGCGTGTTCAAATCTTATTTGATGTATCTGTCATCACGATCATAAGACGAAAGAAAATTTTGAAACATTGTCAAATTAGAAGCTCTTTGTGGCTACTTTACAACAAAGGTCGATTTCAGCCATTTTAAACGATAAATTCTAGATCTTTATAACATTTTCGAAACATTGGTGAAAGGGTCAACACAAAAATGAAGGCAAATGTCTTTGCATAGGTTAAACTTTCCTGAGATGAATCTAGTTAGTTTATACGCTGTTTAATTTCTTAGGCAAAAAAATTGATTCATTGGCAATCATTTAAGAAAAATGAACATTAGGCAACATGAAAGTTTTTTTTTTAATTAAAGTTATTTTTGCCACATTTTCAAGATCAATATTATTTATTTATTTTGAAACTCAATCATACAAACAGAATTCAGAGTTTAATGGCGTGTGAAGTCTAAATCCCATTCTTCCAGAGTTTTCAGGAATAGAATTACCAGCTTTTCTTTCTTAATTGCACTGACCTGAATAACAAAACACCGCTAGTGTGAATTCAGTCTCTGCATATGCCCTTCTCGACAACCAATTTCCCTAAGCACAGAACAATTAAAACATTTGGAAATACATATCCGAAACGCGCACAAAAGCCGACAAAAAACAAACCTACATCAAGATCTAAATAGAAAAACCAAAATTAGCATAGGACAAAACCATGCAAGAGACAGCCCCCATTTTACTCCCAAACAAAATTTCTCCTAAATCAGACATTACAAGTTTCCAAACAAAATTGACCCTCGAGCCAGCATCTAAGCACTGCCTATAAATAAAAAAAAATGTTATTACTGGAATTTTATTTTTTTTTACTTATATTTTTATTTATTTTTTTATTTTTTTTTTTGCCAATGCAGATCGAATCAAAACATTGGAAATCAATAAACCAAAATATGTGTTAGAGAAAGCTGATTAAAACAAATTGTAAATGCGATTTACAAATTCAATAATTTTTAGCATAAATAAGGTTTGAAAAGTACAATTTTTAGTCTTTGGTTTTAACTGAGTCTTCAAAATTGACGAAAACATTTAGTTTTTTTAAGATTTTGTTTCATCATATCTAATATGTCGCCATTTACAATTCTTAAGAATTTCAGCGTAAATAAGGTTTAAAGAGAAAGATTTTATGTATGAGCTCATTGTAAGATTTAAAAATTAACTGAGAAAGTATTAGTATCGTATCTTTTTGTGGCTTGTTTATAAAAGCTTCTGACAAAAAACTGCAAAAATAAATCGATATAGGATATTATCGGTAATTTGTATGAATTTCCTTTGATCTACAGAGACTGATAATTCCAGTATCACCGAACTGGACATTATCACGAAATTATTAGGTCGTTGTGAAGGCGTCTCTTGCCGGTTGCTAAGCTGACGTCATGTTTTGTACTATTTGTCGTGTTCATACGCGTAAGACGTTGAATGAAGAATGCATTAATTTATTGCAATAAACAATATATTAACTTTGCTTAAATAGAAATTTCAGTTTAATTCAATTAATTTTAGAGTTCTGCTTATCATTTTGTGAATTACCGACAAAAACAAATATAGCAAATTTTGTTTTTGATACAGACGTTATCACGGCGTAACGCACCAAGCTCGCCTTAGCGGACTCAGTTGATACTGGCCGTTATAAAATCATCATCAAAAACATAATGTCCTATATTCCATATATATATGATATGTATCAAAAATGCGAAGAAAAACTCGAGTAACGAGATGTTCAATCAAAAATATCTTATTAAGGGTTAAATTCCATTTATGGAATTTTCTAATAGGGGCAAATGCAGTAATAAAAGACGAATATAAAAAACGGATTCATGTATTTTTTTTTTAATTTTATCATGTATTTCAACAAAATCATCAAAACAAAGAAAAGTGTTATAAAAGCCGGTAAAGTCAACATGATTAAAAACAAGAGGACCTGAAGAGCCTTTAACAATATTTTTCATTGGCATGGTCTTAAGGTTATCCTAAGTGTCACACGGTCATTGTTAAAATACCTTGCAATTTGCAGCCACATTGAATGAGACATAGAATTCTCAACAAAATTGTTCTTGTTACCTACTGTGGTTGCTATTTACCTCGTGCTTTCTGGGAAGTTCTTTACCTGCATTTGGCCTTAAGTCCTATTTTCAACTTTGCAATTTTCTGGCAGTCATCTTGGGTGAGACATAAATATGAAAATCACAAGCTTTAGAGGTCAACTAAGGATTTTTAAGATCAAATCTTTTTTAAAGCTTAAATAGGTTTCAGAAAACGAAATCATCGAATGCATTTCCATAGAGTCAAATGTTTAATTGTCTTTCTAATAACTAAATACCGATGTTACTGTGAATTTACTTTCTGCATATGCGCATTTCGACAAATTATGTCTCATCAGTGCAGATAAAATCTAAACGTTTGGAAGACCATAAACTCAAAAATGTTTAAAAACTGAAAGAGAACAAATAACCAAAGTGATCTGAATGTAACGCCAAAATCTGCTAAGGACAGAGCTTTGCATTAGGGAGATACTCCTTAGTTTTCAATTAAATTTACAAATTTTTAGATATTGTAAAGGTTTCAAAAATAATCGGCTTTCGGGTCAGCACCGAAGTACTGACTACTGGGCTGGTGAATACCCTCGGGGACTAACAGTCCACCAGCAGTGGCATCGACCCAGTGGTAACAAATAACTAAATACCGATGTTACTGTGAATTTACTTTCTGCATATGCGCATTTCGACAAATTATGTCTCATCAGTGCAGATAAAATCTAAACGTTTGGAAGACCATAAACTCAAAAATGTTTAAAAACTGATAGAGAACAAATAACCAAAGTGATCTAAATGTAACGCCAAAATCTGCTAAGGACAGAGCTTTGCATGAGGGAGATACTCTAACTGGAAGACACCTGGGATCAAGTACGAATATTAAAATCATAAACTTTGAAGAAAATTCCGAGGACTACTGATAAAATTAAATTGAGTGTTCTAAGAAGTTCTAGAGGAGTTATTTGCCTTATTTCTTAAAAAAATATAAAAAATTAAAAATTACATTGTGTCTTATTTTTTCTTTTTCAAAATAGTGGTCTTTGACTTATTATTTCACAAAAGATATGGAGTAATTGAACACGAGACCATAACACATATGTTAACTCAAAATGCAATAAATTTTAATCATTTGTATGACCATTTCGTAAATTAATTCTTCATCAGCAGCACTAGAACCAAAGCATACGACATCCACAATTTCAAAAAATATTTTTGCATAAAACCAAACAAAAATAATTATAGATTATTACATGGCATTTTTCATATCACATCCTTTATTAGCCCAAGGTCGCAATATAAGCCCAAGAGCCGTCAGGCTCGAGGGACGATGTTATGACCAAGGGCAGATGAAGGGTGTGATATGAAAAATGACATGTTATAATATTTTTATACTGAATATTTTTCTACACTGAAGAGACATGAGATGTCGAAACGCGCATATGCAGAATCAAAATTCACAGTAAATTCGGTATTTAGTTATTTGTTACCACTGGGTCCATGCCTCTGCTGGTGTACTGTTAGTCCCCGAGGGTATTCACCATCCCAGTAGTCAGTGCTTCGGTGCTGACCCGAAAGCCGATTGAATTTGAAAACTTACAATATCTAATTTTAGTAAATTTTGTTGAAACTAAGGAGTATCTCCCTCATGCAAAGCTCTGTCCTTAGCTAATTTTGGCTTTCTATTCAGATCATATTTGGTAATTTGTCCTCTATCAGTTTTTATACAATTTTGATTTATGGTCTTCAAACGTTTCGATTTTATCTGCACTGAAGAGACATGAGTTGTCGAAATGCGCATATGCTGAATCAAAATTCACAGTAACTTCGGTATTTAGTTATCATATACTTTAACTGTAAAGGAATTTTTCATCTGAAAAATATCTTCACGCTTATAAAATGCAGTATAAGAATATTGTTATTGTACAATATTTGATATGACTATATCGTGTGCAATATTTATCGGTTTAACGGAAATAAACGAACTTGTGTGTGATAAAGTTTCCGAGTAGTGGCAGAAAGGCATGCGATTATTACCGGAAGCAGTTGATAACGATGTCATATTAGACCGCTTCGTCAATGTTTGTTGAAATCACCTGGTTTTATCGAGGGTCAAAATTTTGCTCATATCTTAACTTAGTAGATGATAATCAGTATTATCAAATGTAGCTGAAGACAAAACTATGATAAAGGGAGTAAAACCTTGTGTTCTAGAATTTACATAGATTTAGATCATATTCATAAACAAAGTGTACACATGAAATAAAATCTCGTGTACAATATTTTACGAAAGGATATGGAGTAAATGAACATGAGACCATAACATATATGTTGACTCAAACTGCAATAAATTTAATGAGCGGTATGGCCATTTCGCAAATTAATTCCTCATCAGCAGCAATAGAACCCAAATATAGGAAATCTATAATTTCAAAAAATGTTTAAAATGCATAAAACCAAACGAAATCCGAGTAATCAGTAATATATATAGATAAGGACAAAACTACGATGGGGGAGGGGGGGGAGCTTAAACTCTTAGTTTTAGAATTTACAAGTATACAATATCCAAGAAAAATAAAGAGTTGTTCGACCAAACTCACCTAAAATACATCTCTGCGAAAAAAAGTGCCAGTTGTGTAACTGTAGAGTATGGGTAGCGTGAGTTTTCAAGTTTTTATTTTTCAAAATAGTCTGACTTATCATTATAAAAAAATATGTGCTTCCGATATAAAGGTTATGTGAAAGTGGAAGATGCGGGTGTTTGAAGGACTTGGTATCAGATATTCAAAATAACTTTATTTTTTTAAACGTATCATAACTTCTACAATGATTACCAGGAAATAAATTTAGAGTAACCTCAGAAGTTTTTATTTCAAATCAAAATAATTAGAAATTAGAAATAAAATAATCTAGATGACAGTTTTTTGTACATACTTATATTTTTTTAATTTATTCTTTTAAAATAAATCTTTCAAAATTACGTTTTGTCTTATTCTTTCCTTTTCGTGATAGTGGTTATATCATACATTAAAAATAAATTTATGATATGGATATTGTTTTTTATTTTGTTCGTGGCCATGTACATTTTACCGCGTTTATAACACTTACTCTTACTATTTGATATAAAAGAATAAAGGTATGATTTAGTGTTGAGAATCTCACCCTTCTGCATCACAATGACTTTAAACTCCTTATTATTAGTATGGCTTAAATAACACTAACGGTAAAAGCATAAAAAATATGTTGCACGAAAACTGATATTTTGAAAAGATACTATAAATGAACAAATAAAGGGATATGGGGTAAATGTACATGAGACAAAATCCCTTTTAATACATGGTAAGGTTAAGCAAATGGAACAACGTTTTTATGTTGTTCTTCATCATGAACTCACAATATAGCTTCCAGCAAAGAGCAAACACTCCAACCTCATAGTAAGTTCAAGACGGTCCCTAGCACTGGTTTTAGCGGAATTCACTTGCTAAATGCTGAATGTACATCCACGTAAGAAATTTATTTTAACTGAGGAGGGTTCCTCTCTTTTGGGTATTTGTTATCTTTAGCATTTTAATACGTTTGGAATTCTATTCTTCCAAATATTTACAATTTAACTGCACTGTTGATGAAATGGTCATCTGAAAAACATTAACTGCAATTTTAGTATTAAGTTAATTAGAAAAAAAAACAACAAAAGTCAAATAATGTTGTGTTTAAAAACTGTGATTGTTTGGTGGCATTTTAAAGTTCTTTTTAATTTACATTACTAGCATTTTTTTTAAGAAATGTTTTGATATTTAGTACATGAATAAGGAAGGAAAAACTAGTGGCTCAACAGCTCACCAGGTAAAATACTAAAGTATTAATAATTGAAGAGATCAAATATTGTAAAATAAATAACCAGCCTATATCAATTTTATTGAGAAGAAATCAGAAAGTGTTACCTGTACAGACTGGTTAAGTTTGTTTTATTGGTTTCATTTGTGAAGAGTGAATTTATTTTACAAACAGATTCCAGTGCCAAA
The DNA here is from genome assembly GCA_002080025.1 of Modiolus philippinarum. Lineage (NCBI taxonomy): Eukaryota > Metazoa > Mollusca > Bivalvia > Mytilida > Modiolidae > Modiolus > Modiolus philippinarum. Next base: position 43,747 of record MJUU01012315.1, on the reverse strand, counting down.
TTTTGATGCGCTCTGAGTGTCATTTTTGTCATCGGATCTAAATGAGAAATCTTTGCTAAGGACTTTCCATACATTTTGTTTGTTCATAAAATGGGAAGTTTTTGAACAATACCTTCCATACATCATTCAACTCCAGTACATTTCATAAGGGTCAGTGCTTTTAGAGAAGGCGATAAAAATGTTTTCCCCACAAGCTCCTTCTAAGTTTCGCGATTACGGACGCGTTCTTTTTACTGACTTAGACAAAATTAGCAATATCTGGAAAGAACTCTGTTAAGGACCTTCCATACATCATTCCTGTCAGGTTTTGATTCAATCTATTTCTATTGTTTCAAATTTTCTGATAGTAACTAATGTTCAATTATGCTAGCGGTCGTAGTTTTGTCATCAAAATCATTGTGCCCAGATAATTTAAATAAAAGTTCATGAATTTGATTTTTTTTTTTTTTTTTTTTGCACTTTTTTTGAAAAATTATTCAAAAGTTTTTACTTAATTCTAGATTCTTTTATCATTAAGTTAGATAGATATCAACTTTCATTTTTGCACGAAGTCAACCTTCAGCTCTTGAGATATCACAATTGCATTAAAGCGCGTCGTGCATCTTCAGAACCATTGATGTTATTTGTAAGAAGGGATTAACCTTCGATCATCGACTTTCCAAAATGTACAGCCAACTTTTCCCCTTTTTTTCATCTTAAACGTTGGGACAACGAGGAAATTTTCATAGGGCAAATGTTGAACCATTACTTTGGACCAACGTGACACCAACGTTTCGGCCAATGTTGTCGTCACTTGGATCGTTGGACTAACATAGTTGGTTATGCTTCTGAAAAGAACAAATGGTGTCTGAAATGACTAACTGTCAATGATTTACTTACATTCATCATAATGGATCTGTTTTTCGGAAATGTATCTGTGTACTGGATATGTACTGAAATATAAAACATTAAATGCTGTCATTTATATACATTTTGAATCTCACACATGTGTTTGAGATGCTGTTTTTCTTCCACAAATTCATATTGAAACACCCGCTGAAGAAAAACAATTTAAATGAAAGTGAAAATTGATTTCAGAATTGGTTGTTTTATTTTTAAACACTTTGTGTTAAAATGTTTTTTAAAATCGACTTGTTGATCTTGAATCGAACAAATTCTGTCAATGAATTGAAACAAAATATATAAGATTAATCTTACTATATTGCCACCATAAACGTAAAGCCGTTGCTGTTAAATATAGACACAAAAGTTCTTCCATTTATTTTCGATAGAGCTCTCCCAGAAGGTCACAAGAAAAAAATAGGATGTTAACGAAAATTCACGATCTGATGAATGACATGAATGTACATTCATAATCAGGACAATATGATTCCATAATCTTTTGTATTCTTGCAGAATTTCATTGCACAGCATCGAAATAAAACAGAAATACTAATAACGACACAACTAGAAAATATTTCTACAACTGTTTATCACAAACCCATTGTGTCAATGACCAGAAATTTGACAAATTCCTGTAAATAAATTCTATAGAGAAGGAATAAACAACTATTTAAAGAAATCCATGTATTGCGACAATATTGTGCTTCGTTTTGGAAGGCATAAGGAAAAAATGAAAGGATGTGGAGTGAATGTACATGTGACAAAATCGCACACGATACCTAGAAAACTCCAGTTTTTCAAGGACAGGGTTTTTATCCCTGTCTACATCTTGATATGGTCGTTTACTTGTAGCGTCTAAGTATGTTTTAAATGGATGATATGCAACGTGTTTTTGAAGACTTGC